>CAIGQV010019101.1:6533515-6574002 GCA_903798115.1 Danio jaintianensis
GTCGTTGTGGTAGTAGTAGTAGTCGTAGTTGTTGTTGTTGCAGTAGTAGTAGTCCTTGTAGTAGTAGTGGTAGTAGTAATAATTGTTGTAGTAGTCGTTGTAATAACAGTAGTAGTAATTGTAGTAGCTGTTGTAGTACTAGCAGTAGTTGCTGTAACAGTAGCAGTTGCTGTAGAAGTAGTAGTTGGTAGTAATAATATTATTATTATTGTTGTTGTAAATTTTAACTGTCATTTTTACTATCATTACATTATTATTGTTGTTGTCTTTTTTACTGTCATTATTACTATCATTACATTACGATCATTGCTGTCATTCCCTACCACTGATTGGTGTTATTATTTATATTTATGTGTTATTCTATCTAAACTATTCACTTCAGTTTTTTTTTATTTATGACCTATAATAATGTTTTCTACTGTAATGCATGTTGTATGTATATATATTTTTGGTTTTCTTATTTGTTTTCTTACTTATGTACTTTGACCTGTCCACCCAGTACCTTTACATGCACACACACACTTGCTTGTATCTGAGTTTTTTTCTTGTTGTTGTTTTTTTTTCATCTGTGTTCTTTGTTTTTCCCTCTCCATTTGAATGTTTTTCAATGTAATTTGTGTACCTCTTTGCATAATAATAAAAAACCAAAAACCTCAAGCAAACTCAAAACATTAATACTTAAAATGACAAGACCAGTGTTGTCACATTGTGTTTAGTAGCTCAAGCCACATCATAATCTCATTGATGCAGAAATCCACTGCACTTGACTATTACACAAGAAATATGTTCTGACTGGCTGTGATTTTGCTGCTTTACTGCAGCAGTCTAATGAACAATAATGTATTTCATAAGAAAGCAATGGAATGAAATACAAAAAATTGGGCAATACATCTCTAAAACTCTGAAATGTAATGCAAAATGTCCATTAAAAGCAGGGGGAATTAACAAATTCTTCTTTCACACTGTTGAAAAAAGTTCCCTACCACGCTCCAACCTTTAGAAAATCTTGTGGAAAGCCCATAACAAAGAGCCATTTCCAAACTACTTCTGAGCACCTTAAAATATCACAGCTCTCCTTGCAGCTCCATAGAAACGGATCTGAGAGAACAGCAGATTTCCGCAGCAATTCAACTAAATGGATAATCCCTCAGAAGATGGCGTGAAGATGGAACCCTGGGAAGCTTTGTAGTACAGCGTATGCATTAATGCATATCAGTCCTACTGACTCTTGTGAAGGTGCCGCAATCAGAGCTTTTGAGTTACAGATTCAACACGCATGTCACACACATGCGGCTTTTGGCCACATTACAAAGCGTCTGGCTGAACAGAATTGATTCTCGATGCACTGATGTTTGGTAAAGGATATATGCAAGTAATCCGACATGTGCCACACACTTTTACAAGCATCCAGGAACACTCGCAGGCAGGCAAAACAATCCCTTGTGTGAGTTTCCCTTTGTGTGACCGCAAAGCAGCGTGTTGCCGCATCTTCCAGGCTGTGCAGATTTGGAAAAGGTCACAGTCAAAAAGCCCACCGGAGCCTTTGTCTCACATTTTTCAGAGGTGTAAACAAAATTAAACTGCATGAAATCCTCTCTAGATTACAGTCCTGTTCCCCCTCCTGCAGTTTCCTGCCTCACTGATAGATGTTTGAGGAAAAAGGAAGAAGAAAGGAAAGCTAATTCACACACTGTTAATCTTCCTGTTTTAGCAAAGAGAGACCAGGGTTTGTATTTATACTACAGAGACACCTAGATGACTCCTTTGATTGTATCAAATAATAAAATAAAAAAAATCACTATTTCATCAAGTCTTGATCACCATAAAGATGGCATGAAATGAAACGTTTTACATGCACATGCTTCACCTTTTTCCCATAATTATTACCTCATAGTTTTTAATTAAAGGGGCTATGTTCGTCAAAAGAAAACAAAATATTTTTGAAGATGTCCTGAGACCTTTTATTATTTCTTAATGTATAATGTCAATGTTGGCAACCTGCTACAACAAACTCAGAGTGAGTAGGGTAATATCATAATCTCCTATATATATCCATGCTATCCATTTATTTTTTATTATTACTACTTTATTTATTATTATTTTATCTTTATTCATTTTCTTCTTATTATTTAATTTTTATTCTTTTTCTATATTATTTTGATTAGGCATGGGGTAGAGGGAGGGACTTTGTGATGTAAAATGTTTGCTGTGTTTACATGGTTGTTATATACTGTGTAACTTGAGAACTGAAAAACTAATAAATATACACCCATATAACTTTAGTTCATAAATGTGTGTATATTTCATTCTAACATTGCTTTTTATTAAAACTAAGAAAAGCTAAAGTGTTCTGAGTATTTCTACCTTGAAAGGCCATAATGGTAAAATTTAATACATGCCTTTGAATATGCGTGCCTCTTTCTGCTAACAAAAAAAATTACTTTCTGATAACAAGACCATAACTTTACTTCAGGCAGGTCTTTCAAACTTTCAAAAACAACATTTTCACTGTGGTGAAAACCTTTGAAAATGAATTTTAAAAATGTATCTGAAAATCATATAATTAGGAAAAGCAGAAAATACAATGACAAAATCCTGGTGACATCCTTGTGTTTGACCCTAAGTCCAAGAATTACCAATCTTTGAGCAAGTTTTACATTTGAAATATGAATTACAGAGATAGTTCACCTAAAAATTTTAATTCTGTCATCATTTACTCACCCT
This sequence comes from Danio jaintianensis, assembly GCA_903798115.1. Classification (NCBI taxonomy): domain Eukaryota; kingdom Metazoa; phylum Chordata; class Actinopteri; order Cypriniformes; family Danionidae; genus Danio; species Danio jaintianensis. The sequence continues at coordinate 6,536,240 of CAIGQV010019101.1, forward strand.
TTACTTGTTTCAAACCATTATGACATTTACATTTAGCCATTTAGCAGACACTTTTGTCAAAAAAAAAAAAAAAACGCTTCCAGTGATTCAACAAGAAAAGGCAATACAAACAAGAAGTGCTGCTTATACAAAGGAACTGTTTGTGCTCAGAGAATTAAGAGCTAGAGTAAGTGTTCATGAAAGAGGGAGGTTTTTAAGTGTCATTTGAATAACTATAACGTGGGAATGGGAAGATCATTCCACCAATGAGGAACAGTGAACGAAAAGGTTCTGGAAAGTGACTAAGAGCCTCTCTGTGATGGTATCACAAGACAGCACTCACTTTCCAAATATCCTTATCAGTTTCTTTCTTCTGTTAAACACAGAAAAAAATATATATTTTGAAGAAAGCTGTAACCATTCACAGTATTTGTTTTTCCTACTATTGAAATCAATGGTTACAGGTTTTCAGCTTTCTTCAGAATATCTTGTATTGTGTTTAATATAAAAATGAAATCACTGCAAGTAAATTTTCATTTTTGGGCGAACTACACCTTTAAGGAATTGTTTGAAAAGATCTGACCTGTAACACTGTCCTGGGCCTGTTCTGCCTGCTCTGCCAGCCCGCTGGTTTGCATTAGCTTGACTGATGGGATAAACCTGCAGCGCATCCATGCCAATGCGAGGGTTGAACACCTAAACAACACAGAATAATACTTATGTTAACATCAGATGTGGAGTTTCCTAGTTAAGGTCAATAATTCTACTTTCAAATGGTTTTACCTTCAGTTTACAATAGCCGGAATCCACCACAAACATGATGCCATCCACTGTCAGAGACGTTTCAGCGATGTTTGTAGCAACAATACATTTCCTCACTCCATCAGGAGCCTAACAATAAACACACAGGGTCAGTTCACAAATCTATAAATCCCACAAACCTGTAAATCACAATACTGGTCAAAAGTTTGGGATCGATCTATTTATTTGATCTAATATTCAAAACAAACGTGAATGATTATTATTATTATATTTCAAAATGACAGTTTTCCTATTGAATGTAGTCTTAAAATGTAATTTATTAGTCATCTTTACTCCAGTCTTCAGTGTCACATGGTCCTACAACAATCATTCTAATATGGCGATTAGAGCTGAACAAATATTTATTATAATTATCAGTGTTGAATTTTTGATACTTCAAATATTTGTGGATATATTTGTGACAACCCCAGATTAATAAAGGGACTAAGCCGAAAAGAAAATGAATAAATGAATGAACTATGATACCATACCATTTAAAAGTATCCTTACTTTTTTTCCCCCTTATTCTCTTATGTATCAAAGACACATTAAACTGATTACAAGTGAAAGTGAAGACATTCGTAATGCTACAAAAGATTTATTTAATTTCAAATAAATGCTGTCATTTTGAACTTTCTATTCTTCAAAGAATAAAATGAAAAATGTTTCATGTTTTCCACAAAGCTATAAAGCAGAAAAACATGTTACAGTTTTTCTCAGTTGCTTTGGTACATTTTTCAGATCAGAATTGAAATTCTCAAAACTACCTGTTCAATCTTTACATCGTGTCACTTGTGCACATCCAAAAAGCATTTTCTCATTTCTCTGAACAAGTTCCAATTTTTCGGCATTTTTGATCAAATAAATGCAACATTGGTTAGAAGACACTTCTTCAATACGATACAAAAAAAATCCTGATCCCAAAAATTTTGCCCTGTATCATCCGACAGATGCTCACCTTCTGGAAGATCTTGGCCTGCAGGTCTGAGGGCAGCTGGGAGTAGATGGGCAGCACTGCCAGGGCTGGAGCATTCTCTAGGTCTGCCAACCGCTCCACAATCTGATCTGAAGTCACCTGCAGCAGCACAGACATCATCTCAGTTACATTAAACAACATATTAATGACATATCATGACAAGACATAATAACTTATCAAATAAAGTCACCTTTATTTATATAGGGCTTCATGTTGTATCATTTTAAATCATCATAATTTGCCAGAATTCTTCAAACCATTAGATTTACCCCCTGCCATGAGGTGTTCAATCATTCTAAATTCTTTAAGATTTAAGCTTATGCCCTAATTTTTATATAAACAATAGAATATTATTTCAATTTTTCTGTTAAACATTTTAATAAGTATAGGTCCGTTTTTTATATGATTACATGAATATAGTATATCTGTAACACAATGATAGTGAAACAATATTTCAGCCATATATTGACACAATTTGCATTACATGCATATATACAAATTTAACAGATCAAGAATTTTTTTTTTTTACAATAATTCCCATAACATTTTTTTTTTTTCTGGAGAAAGTTGTTTCTTTTCATTTCTTTTAGTTTGGCTAGAATAAAAGTTGTTGCATTAAAAAAAATATATATGGGCAATATTATTAGAAATTATATGTTTTGATTGGCTACAGAACAAACCATTGCTGTCCAATGACTTGCCTAATTAACCTAGTTCATTGCACTTAAGGCTGAATACTAGTATCTTACAAAATAACTAGTAAAACATTATGTACTGTCATCATGGCAAAGACTAAAGAAATTAGTTAGGAGAATTTTAACTATTATGTTTAAAAATGTGTAATAAATCTAATCTTTATGCCTCATTACATCAGTATAACAGAATCATTTCTGAAGGATCGTGTGAGATTTTGCCATTGCAGGAATAAATCATATTTTTAAACATTTTTAAAAAAGAAAACAACACTTATTTAAATTTAAATAATACTTATATTATTATATTTGACTGTAATTTAAATATTCACTATAAGAATTAGGGGTGCAACGGTTCAAACTACTCACTGTTCGGTTTATATCACGATTTTAGGGTCACGGTTTCAGTACGGTAATGTGCTATGTTTAGAAAAAAATGGCTACAGAAAAATAAAAAAAAACAGCGGGAGCGGGACTCAAGTAACAGTGCAGACCTCTATAGGCTGTATGTTTGGGTTCGCATGGGACGGCTTCTGGGTCTGGGCAGTCCGCCTGTTTAGTGACCACTGATCTAGGCTATCTTTGAGATTTTTTGCAAGAAAATCTTTTTTTTTGTGTCTGTCTGATTTTACGTTGAGTGTCTGTTGAAACACTGATGGCAATGTGCTGTGTTTTGGTCTCACTTGCGGATTTGCGCTTTATCTCCTTCACTTCCCATGCTGACGTGAGGAAGCGTGATGTCAACAACAGATTTACATACTATTGGACAGGTCTTTGCACGTGCAATGTATGTGAAAGTTAATCGGAAACATACAAAGGCGGAACGTTTTTGCTTTGTTGCAGTTGTTTTTATCACCAAACAAATATTAATAATGCATATTCTGAACCGCGGATCATAGAGTGGACCGAACCGTGGGAAGACAACGTGATGATTTGATTTTTTACAGAGAACCGTTGCATCACTAATAAGAATATATCTTGGTGAGCATATGAGAATCAAAAGCATACAAAACTTTTGAATAGCAGTCTCTGCACAACATTAACAGTGCATACAAACTGTGACTCCATTCATAAGGTATCTTCTGCATGATTAAAAATCTCCTCACCTCGATGTCCTCCTGACCAGGCATGAAGATGAGAATGTCACCCACCATCCCACTGAGATGAATCTGCAAGGTCTGTTTCACAGCCGCCTCCACATAGTCCTCCTGAGGAGTCTAGATCACAGCAACACTCAGCTTTAGCGTACAGCGCAGCAACCAGCTTCAGCTTCATCTAAAGACGCTATTAACACCTCACCTTGCTGAACAAGATATCCACTGGGAATGTCCTGCCGGGAATGTTGAAAATAGGAACATTGCCGAAGAATGACGCAAATTTGTCCGAGTCCATGGTGGCAGATGTGACAATGAGCTTTAAGTCAGAGCGTCTCGACACCACCTAAAGTAATCATCAAATAGAGTTGAAAAACGAAGACGAGAGAAAGTGAGTCATCAGAAATCAACACCTAAATTCAATAGTGCTCTTAAAAGTGGCCAATTGGTATGAAACCATTTGATATTGTTTTTAATGCAATAATTTTTGGGAAAATAATAATTTATATTAGCATATAATATAAATTATATAACTATTTGAAATTGGCCACACAATTTAAGCTTCATTTTTTTTGTTTTATCAGTTTAAACGTTTAGCAGTTTAATAGTCACCTAAGTAATATTTAATAGGTTTATAGTTTGTACATTACCTCGATGATGGGGCACACACCGCCACTAGATGGCGCCACTAACTTTGTTAGTTCTCTTGTGTCCACAGAATATAATTTTTCCTGTAATTTAGTAAACTTATTCCTCGTGATAAAGAAACTACTAGTCAGTCAATAATTCGAACTGTTTTAAGCCATTAAATTGTTTAAAGGCCTTAAAATATTAAGTCCAGCTGCAGGGCACCGCTGGCCGGTACGGGCCCCATGACAACATTCTGTTGACGAAAGTGACGAGAGGGGGGGTGACATTGGGGGGGCCCCTAATAGTAACTCTGGGGGCCTCAAAATGGCGTGGGCCCTTAGAATAGCTAAAAAGAGTTTATCACCTTCACTTTCCTTTAGCTTAGTCCCTCCTTTTTAATAGTTTTTATTAATTATAAAAAATTTTGTTTTTTTATAAATTTGTAATATAAATCTAAACTTACGAAACTATCAGGTATTAAATTTCAGGTGCAAGAACTGAATAAATAAAGACATAAGGAGGACAGATGACTTGCAGAGGATAATAACAAAAGTGCATCCTGCTGCTTTATTTATAATGTACATACAGCGCACGTGGTTGTGACATGCAAATGAGAGAGCGGAATGTGTGTGCACAAAAAAAAGTGTGCGATTTCATAATCTTGCTTGCATATTGTCATTGTCATTGTCATTGCTTCCTCATACGCGCACATTATAGCGGACTACACAATATCATTATATTATATACACAGTAGCCTAGGTAGGCTTACATCCCTCAATGACGTCCGGAATGAAGCAGTTACTGCTTGTGCACAATGATGAACAATGATGGGACAAACCATCAACCATTTACGCAAATTACATTGAGCTTGGAAAATACAGAAATCCTTATTTATATTAATATTATTATTATTTAAGAAACAGATCAGAGAAAACTATTTCTCACTATTAAAACTATTCCCCATACATTTCGTTTTGACCTCCTTCAGGGGGGATCAAGAATTAATTCGCGTTAATCCCCCCAAAGCCCCTGTAATTTGCACCCTGATCATATGGCCTGTTTAAGTGTCCACGTAAACTGTTATCAATTTAGTATACCAGGACCAGCTTTTATATAGTGTCTGAGAAGTGTCTGAGAAGGACAGAGCTGGAAGATGTCTCACCTCTCGGAGCAGACCGAAGAGCACATCAGTGTTGAGGGAGCGCTCGTGGGCCTCGTCCATGATTACTGCACTATAGTGGTCCAGATCTGACTCCCGCAGAGACTCCCTGAGGAGAATCCCATCCGTCATGTACTTGATCATAGTCTTCTCTGATGTACAGTCTTCAAAACGGATGGCATAACCAACCTGGAATTCACATTCAAGCAATTATGTCATGGGAAAATGATGGTTTAAAATTAAAACTTGCAAAAAAATAAAAATGTTCAAGTAAAATGTTTTACAATAATATATACTACAGGTCCACAAAACAACAACAACAACAACTTTTTGAGAGAAGAGTTTTTTTTTAAGTTCCTTCTGTTCACCAAGGCTGAAATTAATAGATCTAAAATAATTTTATGAAAAAAAATATTTTTTAGCTCCAGTCTTCATTGTCATATGATCCTTCAAAATCATTCTAATATGCTAATATAAATTATTAATTTTAAAATTTGCAAAATTAGGGCTTTTTGGGAGGAGGAACTGAATTTAGCGATTGAAGAAAATTTCTGGGATCTCATTCTTGCACGAATACATTCATCATCAATAAACACTAGGCATACTCTCATTCAATTCAAGGTCGTGCACAGAATACACTGGTCTAGAACTAAACTGAATAAAATACTCCCTGATCTTGACCCAACTTGCCTTCGCTGTACAACCGAACCTGTCACACTGTTACATACTTTCTGGTCTTGTTTGAAACTGTCTGATTTTGGGGGGTGAAGTCTTCAGGTGTTTTTCTGCTGTTTTCTCATGGACCCAAACCCCTTAACAGCACTGTTTGGAATCCTGCTAGAGGATGTGAATTAAACTATGTTGAATTAAATTCATTACAGGCTGATAGTGTAGCCTTTGCAACTTTACTGGCTAGACGACTTATTCTTATGAATTGGAAGTCAGCAGTTCCCCCTTCTAATCGGCAATGGGTTTTTGATTTTTTACATGCTCTTAGAATGGAAAAGATTCGGTTCGCAAATAAACAAAAGCTAGAACAGTTCCAAAAAGTCTCTTAATTGTCTCTTATTGTATGTATGTATGTATGTATATATATATATATATATATATATATATATATATATATATATATTTATTTATTTATTTTTTTCTATTGTTTGTTTTATTATTATTTTTATGTTATCTTATGTGTGTATTTTTTGTGTATATATATGTGATATTACTCATTTATTTACACTTCACACTTATTTACTCATTTAAAAGGACAGATTTTTCTATTACCTTGTATATGGCAACATCCCTCATAAGAAGCCCCACACAAAATCAATGACAAAAACACCCAGAAAGAAACTCAGCAGATTCAGACAGAACTACTGTATAATTATGTTTTCCTGATAATTTCTTGTTTGGTGAATTGTATCAGTGTGTGATATTTATGTCTATATGTATCAATATTATGTATATTTTATTTACAGTGCTATTTTCTCTCTGACCTAAGATGAACCTAATAAAGCAACAAAAAAATTGCCAAATTAAAATAAACAATGCATTGTAATATTTGATAATGCTACTTTTTTCAATGATTAAATAATAATTCATAGAACACATTTGTTTTGTTTAACTGGCCATGTTTCATAGATACCAATTAAAATCTAGAATTCAACAATGCCATTTTATAATATAGTAACATGTTACAACAACACCTTAGTCTTACTAAACAGTTATTTAAATATTACTAGTTTTTATTTTAATATTTAAGATATAAATTGTTTCCTTTAAATATAATTTTTTTTTATAGAGTCTGTATTTTTTGTGCTTTTGTCATACTTTTTTTCATTATAGTTTTTATTAGCATAATAATACCAGAATATCCTGCACAATTACAAGTAATTAACCTAACACTCGGTTAACCATAAAATAGTTAATCACAAAAAATATATATACACCATACAGTAAATACAAAAAAAAAAACACTCAGTACTTGGTTATGTAACTACACTAACAATGTCAATCAAAGTGTAACCAGTTTTAGTTAAGGCCAATAATCCCGATTTTCTTCAGTCAAATTACATGCAAGTCAGCCCATTTCCACAAGGTGGCAGTATTCCTCCATCACATATATGTTTTTAATCTGCTAGACAAAAAATTGATTTCATGCACACTAGATGTTGGTCACCAACCTCCTCTCCCAGATTACTGTTTATCTCTTCGCTGACTCTCTTAGCCACACTCATGGCTGCCACTCTGCGGGGTTGTGTGCAGCCCACCATACCATAGCTGGTGTAACCGTCCTCATGAAGATACTGCGTTAGCTGTGTCGTCTTACCACTGCCCGTTTCACCCACCACTATCACAATATTGTTATCCCTGTCAGAGAAAAAAAACAAAATACAATGAAAACATCAGCATATCATGTGGGCAAACACGTGAGCTCACAAATTCAGTGCTGAAGTTTTTATTTAAAGGGATAGCTCACCCAAAAATTACAATGTACATTATTTACTCGTACTTAAGTGGTTATAAACCTTTATGAGACTATTCTGTTAAACACTAAAGAAAATGTTTTTGAAGAAAGCTGAAAACCTGTAACCATTTACTTCTATTGTAGAAAAAAGAAATACTATGGAAGTCAATGGTTACAGGTTTCCAGCTTTCTTCAAAATATCTTTTTGTACTGGGCAAAGATTAATCACATCCAAAATAAACGTTTGTTTTGACATAATATATGTGTGTGTATTATATATATTTATTATGTATATGTGATACACACACATACATAGAAACAAAACTATACAGAACAAATTTGTTACAAAATTGTTACAATTTCGTTTTGCTATTTAAATTGATATATAATTTGTATCATATGCACATATATTTTAGATATAAATAAATAATAATTTTCTCAAATACAGTGTTTAGAATAAGTGAGTACACCCCATTTTGAAAATGAATATTTTTATCCATTTCTAGGTGAATATAGGCAATGTATTTTGGTGCATTTAAACAAAATAGATTTATTAAACAGATATATTTATTAAAGTAATAGTTTAGTCACCAAACATTTAGAAATTGAAAGATAATACAATTAAATTAAAGCAAAAAAATTACAACCTACAAAATTTCAACTAAATTTTCCAGGTTTTTTGCTTCTCTTGATTTTTCCTCTTTTTAAAATTTGTATTTAATATTTTTCTATAACATAAATTTGTGTGTACTAGTTTTTGGACCATTATCATAAGTTATTTTGTTAGACTAGCTCCAGATTTGGCTTCAATACTGACTAATCTAATGTATATGCACAAATATAATATTGTATAGCTTCCTATTAAAATAAAATATGAATTTAACAGATAGATTTGTGAGGGGTGTACTTATATATGCAGAGCACTGTATATGCATGCATGTGTATTTATATATACATAATAAATACACACAGTACACACCTAAATTATGTCCAAACAAAACGTTTATTTTGAATGCGATTAATGGAGAAAATTTTTGCCCAGCATTATATCTTTTGAGTGAATTTAAAAAATGTAAAACTCAAAAAGGTTTGATTGTTTGTTTGTGTTTAAACCTTCTATGGCTATTTTCATGATGAAAAAAAAGTATACTGCAGACATAAATCACATTAAGGTTTTACAATTTATTTTTGCTGAAATTCTAAAATTGTTTTTGGATTACAGTGTTAGAAATCACTTGAAAAGAATGAACGATACGTTTCTCACAATCAATCAGAACGTGCTTCAAACTGGTTTGGAACAAGTGGAGGGAGAGTAAATGATGACAGAATTTAGATTTTTGGGTGAACTATTCCTTTAAGGAAGAAGATGTTTGGTTATGAGTGTTATCAGGACCTGATGATGTTGAGCAGCTGCTGGCGAACAGCAAAGATGGGCAGATACTGTCTCTGCTCTAACAGAGTCTTCTTCTTAGCAAACTCACTGCTCGCTTCACTCTTCTCCTTCATGTGATCAGCAAACTTCTGCTCTGCTCTGAAATGATGAAGAGAAGAAAGATGAGGATGACAGAACGTGTCTAAAGGAGTTATTTTTACTATTTCTGGGCTGATTTTGGAGGGGGAAAACACTGATTTCTGTAGAAAAAAATGTATATGATGAAATTGACAAAGAGAAAACATAAAATTTTTTAATTTAAAATATATGAATTTTGATTAGTAAAAACAGCAATATTATTAAATATTAGAATTTTAAATGATCATTTTAGTAAATGGGTCACATTTTACAATAAGTTTCATTAGTAAATGTATTTATTAAGATGAATTAATAAACAATAACTGTGCAGCATTTATTAATCATAGTTCAACATTTATGAATGCATTATTAAAATCCAAAGTTAACATTAACTAAAAATGAACAACTTTTTCATGAATAATATTATGAAAGATAAATACATACATATATAACTAATAAAAGTTGAAACCTTATTGTACAGTGACCAGTAAATGTTTAATAAAAATGATATTTTCATGAATATAAATTAGTTATGTCTTTACTGATTTCTGAATTGCAACATTATTTTATGATCACTTTTGATTAATTTAATAAATATTTGCTGAATAAAAATTATAAATTTGCTAGATTTTGGTATACATTTATGAATATCTATATCTCTATCTATATTATTATACTATTTGAATATAGAAAATTAAAATAATTAATTAATTAAAATAAAAAAATCATAAATAAATAAAATAAAAAATAAATAATAAAATAAAATAAATATTAAATAAATAAAATAAACTCAATATGCAGTCTAGAGAACCAACATCGGGGACCCAGAATTCCCAACTACAACAGTGAAGAAATCCTTAAATAATAAAAATTAATACTAGGATCCAACGTATTGATGCAATACAATGCGAAACGACAAATATACAGAAGTTTTACCTGTAATCCACTTTTCCGTCTTCTCCAACCGCTTTCCCATCTCCCCCATCCTCTTTTTTTTGGATTCCCATGATGTCACCCAATTTGGTGCCAGCAAGCTCCCAGTGTTTGTGCTGTGCCTTTAAGAAGCAAAACAACAATTACAACAACCCTGCTTTCCTGGAGAGAGAGCGAGGAGTCAAAATGAATGTAAAAATGAGACACGCACCTTCTTTCTCTCTTTCTGCTCTCGGTGGCGTCGCACCAGCTGACTGCCCTTACGGGAGATGATGGCCATGTCTGAGGTCGCGTCTTTCACTGGAATTACCGGCTCAGGCTGGAGGAACAGAAAAAAAAGTTAAATCAACAGATAAAGACTGTATATCTATAATAGAGACAAATTTGCCTTGCTTTAATATTTCCAAAGTGATGTTTAACAAGTGGGCATCACGGTGGTTCAGTGGTTAGCACTGTCGCCTCAAAGCAAGAAAGTCGCTGGTTCGAGTCAGTTGGCATTTCGAGCCAGTTGGCATTTCTGTGTGAATGTTCTCCCCGTGTTGACGTGGGTTTCCCATGGGTGCTCTGGTTTCCCCCACAGTCCAAAGACATGCGGTACAGGTAAATTGAATAAACTAAATTGGCCGTAGTGTAAGAGTGTGTGTGTGTGTGTGAATGAGTGTTTCCCAGTACTGGGTTGCAGCTGGTAGGGCATCCGCTGCGTAAAACATATGCTGGAATATTTGGTGGTTTATTCCGCTGTGGCGACCTCTGAAATAGAGACTAAGCCGAAAGAATATTAATGAATGTTTAACAAAGCAATGACATTTTCACAGTATTTTTTTTTTTTTTTTTTTTTTCGTCTTGAGAAAGTTGATTTCTTTTAGTTTGGCTGGAATAAAAGCAATTATATAAAAGGGCAATATTACAGTATTATCCACTTAAAGAGTTTTTTTTTGTTTTTTGATTGGCTACAGAACAAACCACTGTTGTCCAATGACATGCCTAAATAACTTAACTACTTTAGTTAACCTTATTACCCTAGTTAAGCATTTCAATTGCTTTTTTGAAGCTGAACACTAGTATCTTGCAATATAACTAGTAAAATATTATGTACTGTCACAACGGCAAAGACAAAAGAATTTAGTTATTAGAAATGTGTTATTAAAACTATTGTTTAAAAATGTGTTGAATACGTTTTCTCTCTCTTAAGCCACTTTGAAAATCAATTCATTTTCAACTAATAACAGTCTTTAACTGTATATGTACATAAATACATACATCTATGCAAAGAGGTCTGTACAGTCCCTCCAGAATTTTACCATTCAATCAAATTATGTATAATTTGTCTTATTTCCTGAATTTTCCCCAAAATTTAAATGTTAACCTGAGAAGTATGACAGCAACCTTTAAAATATTGGTTGTCATGAATCAACTGTGATACTTTTGTAAATCTTTAATCTTTTTTAAACCAGGATTCTTTGATGAATAGGATTTTTTTTTATGTAGGAACTTCATTATTATATGTCTTTGTCACTTTTGGCCATTTTAAAGAATGTTTCCTGAATGTTTCCATAATTTCAGCTAATAGAAATTCATAATTAAGAGTCCAAATGAACTAATCAATGAGTCTTTACAGGTAACAGCACTATTAATTTCAGTAACACCAAATATTGAAGGGCCTCCATTGCAAAACTAACACATTAATAATAATTATTTATATATTCCTTACATTTATATAGCGTTTTTCTGGACACTCAAAGCGTTTTACACATTTTTGGGGGGATCTCCTCATCTACCACCAGTGTGCAGCATCCACCTGAATGACGCGATGGCAGCCATATTGCGCCAGACCGCACACCACAGAGAAGACAGAGTGATGAAGCCAATTATGATATGGGGATGGTTAGGAGGCCATAATGGACAGAGGCCAGTGGGCAAATTTGGCTAAACTTGGTTAAACCCCTACTCTTTTTTCAAAGGACATCCTGGGATTTCTAACGACCACAGAATAATAATAATTCCTTACATTTATATAGCGCTTTTCTAGACACTCAAAGCGCTTTACACAATGGGGGGGGGGAACTCCTCATCCACCACCAGTGTGCAGCATCCACCTGGATGACGCGACGGCAGCCATACTGCGCCAGAGCGGACACCACACACCAGCTGTTTGGTGGAGAGGAGACAGAGTGATGAAGCCAATTATGACATGGGGATGGTTAGGAGGCCATGATGGACAGAGGCCAGTGGGCAGATTTGGCCAGGATGCCGGGGTTAAACCCCTACTCTTTTTCGAAGGACATCCTGGGATTTTTAATGACCACAGAGAGTCAGGACCTCGGTTTAACGTCTCATCCAAAAGATGACACAGTATAGAGTCCTCATCAATATACTGGGGCGTTAGGCCCCACACAGACTGCAGGTTGAGTGCCCCCTGCTGGTCTCACTAACACCATCTCCGGCAACAACCTAGCTTTCCCATGTGGTGTCCCATCCAGGTATTGACCGGGCGCAGCCCTGCTTAGCTTCAGTGGGCGACCATGTGAGAGTTGCAGAGAGCTAGTTGCCGGCTTAATTGTTTTAAATAAAAGTCATAGCAAATTGCATTATTTTAGACCACTAATTATTTTATTTGTTTGTTTATTGCTAATATTGGTGGGATTTGACAACACATGCGCATGCAAATTCTCACAACAAATCCAAATACACAAACATGCTGCAAATAGCCCCGACCACAACAGAAATGTGTTGGCGGACCCCAAAAAGTGACCCGCTGCTACGTGTTTATAGTCAGCGGTGTTGTCTATGATCTGAGAGGCGAGTTTTTTTTGTTTATTTTAACATCCGGGTCATATGGTCCCTTGTTGATTGTATACATGTGCGCGTGTTGTTAAACTGATAAAAGATTGCCATATCAGCAACTTATGGCTATTTCATGGTAAGATCAACATAGATAAAAACATATAACATATTAATAATATCAATAAGTTCATTTGTCAATAAGAGTTGATACACAATATATAAGTATTACAAATATATCATGTATTAAATCAGGGGTCACCAAACTTGTTCCTAGAGGGCTGGTGTCCTGCAGATTTGAGCTCCAACCCTAATCAAACACACCTGAACAAGCTAATCAAGGTCTTACTAGGTATACTTGAAACATCCAGGCAGGTGTGTTGAGGCAAGTTGGAGCTAAACCCTGCAGGGACACCGGCCCTCCAGGACCGAGATTGGTGACCCCTGTATTAAATTATTAACTACATAAACATAACTTTTTGATAAATAACTTCCTGGGTGGGATATATTTTTTTTAAAAACATCCATCAAAAATCTTGTCTAGACGTCTTTAAAATGTCACATTCTAATTAATAAATTAATTTTTAAAAAATGTAAATTGTTTGTTCAACCTAGAGTGACCAATTCGACATCTGGGAAAATTGATGAAGATGTTTTCTCTATTTGTAAGTGTTTTTCTATTTGCATGTGTTTTCTTAAGTTGCTGGGGGTTTTTTTTTAGCTCTCTCAGCCACTGTAGTACCTGTTTAGTGAAGACAATCCTCCCATCGAGGAAGGGTGGCACGAGGTTATGCACAAGTAAATGGACTCGGGCTGCATTGTCTTCCTCAAAGTCCTCGTCCACCTCCAGACGCTGAACCACTCCACTGGTGAGCATGCGGTTCGTCTCCCAGCGTTCATTATCCTGGAGAGAAAAGGACATTTGAGTGAGTATGAGATGTGTGAGGATCTGTACAGATGTGTGAGGATGTGTATTGGCACCTCATTGATTTGTCTTTTCTGTGCTGAGATGCGTTTCTGGGTCTGTTTCTGCAGGATCTGCTCCCGCTTCTTCACATATTCGTCTGAGCTGGACGTCAGTGGGTTGTGAAACTCGTCATAACCTTCATCCATCATGTACCAGTCTCGATCCGCTTGCTGTTTGAACATGTAACCACAAGTTAATTTTAACCAACAGTTTTGCTAACAAAATGTGAATGCAACAGGGTCTGTGTTGAGTGCAATTAAGTATTTAAGGCTATTTTCAGTAAAATAAAGCATTATAGGATTGTGCTGTGGTCTGAAAAATATATATTATTTTGTTTTATGTGCTTTTACAGAGGTTTTTTGACCATTTAGTCACCAGTATTAGTGCTTATAGATGGTATGATGTTTCCCTTTTTTCTTTTTTTTTCTTTACATCCATCTATTTATTTATTTTCTTATTTTTAATGATTATTATTATTTTATTTTATTTTTTTGCTCTTAAAAACATTTTGTATTTATTCATTCATTCATTCATTTTCTTTTCGGCTTAGTCCCTTTATTAATCCGGGGTCGCCACAGCGGAATGAACCGCCAACTTATCCAGCATATGTTTTACGCAGCGGATGCCCTTCCAGCTGCAACCCATCACTGGGAAACATCCATACACACTCATTCACACACATACACTATGGACAATTTAGCCTACCCAATTCAGTTTACCCAAAACCAGGGTAAAAAGCCTACCCAAACCCAGTTAATTCTTTTTTATGTTGTTGGAAACACTGCAGGTGCGTGAAGATGTTCTGTTGTTAATATGTTCGCATGTTAAAATAAATCAGTTTTAATTTAAAATGCAAATTTTAAAATGCAATATTTAATGTGTCAGACACAAAATAGACACGTCAATTATTATTATTTTTTTAATTAAATAATAATTTAATATTAATCTGACCAGTTAACAGTTAATATTCTGCTCTCACGCTCATACAGTTAACGAGCGGCAGTTGTCGGTTGGCAAAATTGACCGAAATGAGCATCCCTACTGGAAGCACATTGTACATTCATCCTGATAGGTTTAAATAAACATAAATGTTTTGTTTTTTTTAAGTTATAAAAATAAAAAGATAATATTAATTTAAGTTACTGTAATTAAATAATTTTTCTGCTCTAAAATTAAAGTGAGGGATTACTTTTTAATTTTAGGTCATTGGATTACAGTTACTTATATTTACATTAAATACTGAGCATAAATTCAACACTGTATATAGTAAATCAGTTCAGAGAAATAATTGCATTTTATTGTTATACAATTTTTTCTAATAACATTTCTATTTTACAACTAATAACAATTGGACGTTTAAGAAAAAATGAATTGAGTAAGAAATTAGTTCATGATGTATGGCATTAATTAACTGAAAAAAGTAACTGTACTATATATTATTCAGCTATTTAGCATTAGCATTTAGTATATAGATTTTTCAACTAAAGAAGGTTAGACTTGTCCAACAATTGCACATAAGACAATGAATTGAGTAAGAAATGAATGTCAATATATGGTATATATGAAATATTGCGTCATTACTTTAAAACATTTCATGTTTTGACACGTAATGTTTAACACTTCTTAAATATAAAATAGTTAAGTAAAGCCAGAAGGCCATTTTGACTCAAATTTAAAGAATTAAAGGAGTTTCATTTATTCTGTATACATTAGAATGTAATGTAGAACGTAAATAGGCACTTGACACTTCTAGAGAATGTTTAAGTGCTCACCCGCTGATCTTCCTCCCATTGCTCCTTCTCATCTTCATCATCAAATTGAATACCACCCTCTCCCTCCTCTCTTTTCTCTCCTGCAAAACAAATATGTACAAAAATGTAACACTTTAGATGCTGTGCACTCACTTTTCACTGAAAAATAAAAATATAAAAAAATATTTTCTTTAAAGTCTTAATTTTGTAAAGAAGAGGTTTTAATTGAAGTCTTTACCTTTCCCGCGGGACAGACGTGGTGTGGAGCCAAAATGCTTTCTGTCATTGGCCCACTCATTGTACTTGTATGATGGGGTTGGTAGAGGAGTATCGGCAGGATACTGAGGTTTACTTGACCTTAAAATCACAATGTATAACTTATTAATACTCCTCCTGACCTTTACAAATCACATCAACACAAATATTATCCAATCAGATGTTAATGAGTAAGGATCAGTAGTTCATACCTGTCTCTCCTCTCGCTGTCCCGGACTGAGCGCTGGCTGCGTTCAGACCGGTCATTCTCCCGGTGTGAGGGGGCAGGAGACGGACTCTCCCAATGAGAGTGGCGTGAGCTGGCGTATCCACTGTCATCTTCATCCCAGCTGGAGCGCGACGGAGTGGCCAAGTCTGTGTGTGGACAAATGATGTTGATGATGATGTATTTTTATTTAATGCCATGTCAGCAATAAAGGCTATTTTCATGGCAAGAACATTTCATTCATAAATATACAATTAAAAACAACAAACATGCTTGATATGATTTACATGTTCTCCTTTGCTGGACTAAAACACCTGCAGTTGTGTATTCTGCATACTGTTGGCTTTTAGTTTGCATATTGTTTGCATATATTTAGTAAGTAATTTTGGATAAAAGCCTATGCAGAATAAATAAATGTAAAATCCATAAAATACCAAACTAAAAAAGTTGCCTAATACACACTAAGGTCCTGGAATACCATCGGTATCAACCAATCAGATTTTAGATTTAAATTTTTTAGATTTAAGTTATGGGACACTTAACAGTAGGGAACACAATATACTTGCAGATTTTCTTTTACTATTAGTTGGCTAAGCTTTTTCATGGGGCCAATTTAGCATATATAACAAAAAATATAGCTACAAGATATTTATGTGACAATTAAAACAATAAATATTACTCCTGTATTAAAGTATACTGTTGTATAGTTATATTATATTTATATATATTTATTAGAGATGTCCAGATCCGATCACGTGATCACGCAGTTTCAGACTCGATCAGAATCGGACGTTACCTCCCGATCAGGACTCAAATATATGTGTATATATTTTTTCATTATTTTTTAACACATCTATAGTTATGCGGTGGCACAGAGTTAGACCTCTTTCTTGACTTCACACAGAAACAGCAACGCGTGCGGCATGACAACACTTTGTTGCAGAGATGCTATTGGTTAAATGCCGGCAAAGTAGAACACGGAAGCAGCTTGAAGCGGAAAGCGCGAGTATGTCTGCGGTCTGGAGGTATTATAAATTTGATGACGGCAACATTGCCATAGCAAACTGTGAGATATGTAAACTTGGGATTGCAAGACAAACAACAAACAAACAGAGTTGTTGAATGTTAAAATAAGTTGAATTAAATAAAAAATAAGGAACATCCTGGATCTGTTTCTTCGCTCTTCTTTATTCTTTTTTATGTATTATAGAAGTATCGGATCGGGTTTCGGTATCGGTAGATACTCAAAATCGAATGACTCGGAGGCAACAAAAAAAAACCTGATTGGGACATCACTATAATATATATATATACATATCTATAAATAAAATTATTTTTGTATTATAAGTGAGTTTTATAATTGTTATTTATTTGCTATTACCATCGTCATCGCAACCACTAAAAAATAATAACAACAATATTAATAACAATAATAATAAACATACATATATAATAACAACAACACTTAGCATTTAACACAAAAAAACAGTTACTTGATTAAAATACTATTAATTATAATATAATTAAATAATATAATCCAAATAAAACAAGAAATATTACTGATGTGTTCCTGCTGCTTTAATATACAAATACTTCCTTATCTGAAATACTAAACTCACATAATATATACATAAAAGGAAATGTTGTACTTGGGTAACAAAAGAAATGTAAAGACAATCAGTAAGCGAGCATGACTTACCTTTAGGTTTGTTTCGGGGTGATTCGGGTTCCTCGCGGCGGGTCCCACGGCTCATGCGCTCAGAACAGCCTTCTCTCTGCGAGCGTTCACTCCTCACACTGCCATCACTGCGCTCAGAGCGACTGCTGGAGGATCCACGGCTGCTCTCACGCTCATCTGCACAAACCAGTCATTATAGTTTTGCATTATTAAATGCCTTTATATTTCAATACTATTTTTAAATTTGCTGTAAATTTCAGTTTAGTTTTAGTTTGTTTCATTAATTGCTTTGTTTTAGTTTCGTTTTTATTTTGTGAACACATTTCTATTTAGTTTGTATATATTTAGTTTCAACTGAGTTAACAGGACATGTTTACTGTCGACAAAATTAAGGTTTAGTGTTTGCACAGCTTACATTAACTCATGCTCTTAAAACTATGAAGAATTAAGTCTAAACTATGAAGAATTAAGACAATTTTTCATCATAATAAAGATCATGTGTGTAGTTAAACATGCCTCGTTTACATTTTTATTGGTATTTAACAATACCATACATAGTAGTATATAATACAAAATAACAAAAATTACAGACTGTCTAAGGCCCCGTTTAAACTAACAAATTTTAGTTTTAAAACGGCGTTTTAGAATGAAAACGATCTACGTCCACACTGGCATTTCATGTAGCGTTTCTGAAAAGATCTCCCTCCACACTACACCGCTAAAAAAACACATCACGTGACCACACACACTCTGGCATGTGCTGCAGCGTATGTGCACGTCTGAGCTCCAGGCAGTCAGTGGGTGCTTTGAGCACACCTTCCCAGCTGAGAGCAGCGCACGTCGGACAGTTCATCAAGGATATACCCCTGAATCTAATCTCACTATAGTTGTTAAACGTGATATTCAATTCATCTTGTCTCTATCTAATGACTCTTTGGTCTTTTGAATCTATTACTTGTTCTCAGGTAACGTGTTTTGGTTGAGCGCAAAGTTAGGCTAAAATATTAATTTATGTAACCACGTTCACTGATTCTGCACATTTGACTGATGTTTTGCCTTTATTTCCTATATTGTATAAACTTATTGTATTATTGATTGCCATTATTGATAATTAAAACTGATATTCAGCAAAAGAGACAGGGTATGTTTCATATTTTTCAATGAGAATGAAAGGAGGCAGTTATGTTGTAGGCTCCACTTTGTTATGAATATGCATAAAGTGAAGATGATGGTCATATAAATATGTAGCTACACAATGCCTTAACATTTTTGGTGTCTGTTAAGTCGTTAATATCAAAATGAAAATAGGCTTATATCAGGTTTTCATTGTATTGTTAAGACAACGTAGCCAGGGGGATGTGAATGACGTTATAAAGTACACTGTTCCCTTTGAAGATTTGCCCAAACTTGCGAAGTCTTAACTCACAAGGAAAAGATGCAAGACTGAACTTTGTGTACTTAATATTGAGAAAAAGCCCCAATCAAATGTCTGCAGCCATGCCTCCATTTTCAGATGCTTCTTCAGAGTTTTCAAAACGCTCCATTTTTGGGGCTCGAAAACTTCGGGGTAGTGTGGACGGAAGGCGTAACTGTAGCAAAAGTTATGCGTTTTAAAACTAAAACGTATTAGTGTAAACGGGGCCTTAGTTTTCTTGTTTTCCCACTATCCCCTCAATATAAAAATAAATAAAATGTATTAATTAAAAACAAAACATATCCTCTGAAAAAGAGAAAGCAAATCAAAATAAAATAAAAAATTAAGCTAACGCTACAACCAAATGAGTAAATATGAGTAAAAAAAATTATTAGATGAAAAGATCTTTTGAGGAGTCATTATTCCCTCTTTCCAGTAGTTTACGGTGTATTACTCGTTCACATTTTTTGGCAAATGAAGAAAATGTGTTTGTCTCTAAAAGCTCATCTACAGGTGTTTCTCTAAACAGCTGCACACAGAATGAGTGCTTATCAATTCTGAAAAACAGATTATTATATTTGCTAATTATTATTTTATTTCAGTTTTTTTTCAGTGACTGATGTTAGATTCAGTTCATTTTACTTTTTTATTTATTGTGGATTTTTTCAATTTTAATTTCAGTAAAAAAACATTTATTGGTCCATAGTTTTCAGGCCAGGACACACCAAGCCGACGGTCAGCCATTGGTGCACATTGGTCCAGCTAGTTGGTTTGGTGTGTTCCTCACATCCGTTCTTATCAGGTTAATGTCAGAGATCATTGGCCTGATTTTTATTGGCACTAGTTGTTTGACGTCAGATTGGTGTGTCCTGGATCTTAGTCTTAGCTTTCGTTTACAAAAAACCTTGGTACAAACACCGTAAAACCCCCATCAGAGCCTGAGATTGGAACATTGGACTGACCTCTGTCTTTCCTCCTCTCTCTGTCTCGGTGGCGGTCGTGCTCTCGGTCTCTGGATCTGTTCTTGTCTTTGCTCTTGTCCTCTTTGGATGAAGCGTAAACCCCATGTTCACGTCTGTCTTTCTCTCTCTGCTGGTGTTTCCTCTTGAACTCCTCACTGACTCCACCGGGGTTTGAAGGCGTTTCTGAGCCAGTGACTCTGTACTTCCTGGAGAGACACAAAACAAACTGTAAACTCATGATGACACTGCACTTATTAACATGCTTTATTTGTGCTCCTGATATTTAGGAGGGAATGTAATAGAAATTTTCCAGATTCAAAAAAATTATATATATTTTTTAAAATAGTAATATCAAATATAATAATAATTATTATTATTATTATTATTATTATTATTAGTTGTAGTAGTAGTAGTATACAGTAGAGTATAGTATAGCAAAAATTATAATAATAATATGAATAATATGAATTATTATTATTATTATTATTTTATTAAAGTGCTTATATTATCCTCATTTAAGTATTTTTGTAGAAAACTCATCTAAAAAATAAATGCAAATCTATTATTATTACAATAATAAATCTAGTTTGGGAAGTAACTGACTGAATCTGAACCTTAATAATTGTGTTGAGTATTTCATATTTGTATGCACATATTCATATTTTTCTTACCTTTATCATAATATTAACGCAATTGCAATTATTCAAAACATTGTCTGTGTGCCCGATCAAAGTCATTTGTGTAAAACATGCATATCACATGCTTTAGTACATTTGTATTTTAGCAATGTTGAGTATATTTTCATTTTTTATATATGTCTATAGCTTATTATTATTACAGTTTTACTTTCATCTATTTCAGTTTATCAACCAAAAATAAACAACAGAAGAAATGTGACCTCCTCGACTACCTGAAATAAAATATGTTTTCTATATTTTATTATACATTGTTAATTTAAAATAATGGAAAATATTTGTTAATGACAAAAGAACATCCAAAACCTTAGCCATTAGTTATAATGCCGTTTTTGTTCATTCTTCACTTTATATTAGTGTTGTAACGATACTGGAATTCGATACCAATTGGTACTGAAATTTTAAAAACGTCCATTTCCCGCTAACATTTGAGCGCTGTTGAGTGCGTTCTTAAACAGCGCTGATTTGCCTTTGTGTTCACGTGCTCAACAGAAATGACTGTGATTTTGAATTTTTAAAAACGTCCATTTCCCGCTAACATTTGAGTGCTGAGAAATGACTGTGATTGGCCGTGAAGGTCATCAGTTCACCGAACTCACTGCTGTTTACTGAGTGTAATCACAGATACAGAGACACTGGAGCATTTTAAAGCTGTGAAGATCAGTCGATTCATCAGCAGATCGCTCGTATGTCAGCTCATAAACAGACCAGCTGATCTTCGCGGCTTTAAAACGCTCCAGTGTTACTGAATCTGTAGTTACACTCAGTAAACAGCGGTGAGTTCGGTGAACTGATGACCTTCACGGCCAATCACAGTCATTTCTCAGCACTCAAATGTTAGCGAGAAATGGACGTTTTTAAAAATTCAGCACCAATTGGTATTGAATTCCAGCATCGTGACACACTACATTTTCTTTTCGGCTTAGTCCCTTTATTAATCTGGGGTCGCCACAGCAGAATGAACCGTCAACTTATCCAGCATATGTTTTTATGCAGCGGATGCCCTTCCAGCTGCAACCCAACACTGGGAAACACCCACACACTCTTGCACACATTCATTAGCTTATTCAATTCACCTGTACTGCATGTCTTTGGACTGTGGGGGAAACGGGAGAACCCGGAGGAAACCCACGCCAACATGGAGAGAACATGCAAACTCCACACAGAAACGCCAACTGACCCAGCCGGGGCTCGAACCAGCGACCTTCTTGCTGTGAGGCGATTGTGCTACCCACTGCGCCACCGTGCTGCCTCATGATGTTCATACATATATTTGATTTGTGATATGCAATGTTAATACGCAATTGATTGGTTATCCTGATTTGTTTGCGGGAAGGTTCCATACACATATTTCACAAACAAATTCATTTCTTTGCATACTAAATGAATGATACCCAATGCTCTTTGCTGGGCAAAGATTAATCGCGATTAATCACATCCAGTATAAATGTTTGTTTTGACATAACATATGTGTGTGTATTATATATATTTATTCTGTATATGTGATACACACACATACATAGAAACAAAACTATACACATACATAGATATTACATAGATATTCAAATCTATATATAATTAGTATCATATACATATATATCTTTTATATCTAAATATAAATAAACATTCTCAAATATATGCATGCATGTGTGTATTTATATATACATAATAAATATACACATGCATATATTATGTCAAAACAAACTTTTATTTTGGATGCGATTAAAACTTCTTGTAAAACAACCTGAACCCACCTTTCTTTTTTCCCATTCCTGCTCTCTCCATCCTCCTGATTTTCATCATCAGACCCCGAATCACTTTTCCCCTCCTCCCAGTCTTTGTAGGATGACACTTTGGATTTCTTGGGTTGATCATCCAGCCTCTCCTTGCCCTCTCGTTCCTTGCGTTTCTGTGCAGCCAGCAGATCGAGACCCAGCAGGGAGGTGCGCGGAGCGGGGGCTCTGAACACGTGCTGTTCTGCTGCAGCGCTTTTCTTATTCACTATCAGACCCCCAACCTGAACGCTGGGGTCACTGCCTTCTAGCCGGTGCAGGGAGGAATCATCGTCCATCTCTGCACAGTGCTCAGCTGTGATGGGTCTCGGCCGACCGCGTCTATAAAGCAAAAAGGTTGGCAGAAGTTACTTGTTTTGGCCTGGACCAAACGTACACAGCCATTATTCATTCATTTATTTTCCTTCGGCTTAGTCCCTTTATTTATCAGGAATCGCCACAGCAGAATGAACCGCCAACTTATCCAGCATAAGTTTTACACAGTGGATGCCCTTACAGCCGCAACACAGTACTGGGAAACATCCATACACACTCATTCATACACATACACTACGGACAATTTTAGCTTACCCAATTCACCTATAGCGCATGTCTTTGGACTTGTGGGGGAAACCGGAGCACCCGGAGGAAACCCACGCGAACACGGGGAGAACATGCAAACTCCACACAGAAATGCCAACTGACCCAGCCGAGGCTTGAACCAGCGACCTTCTTGCTGTGAGGCGAACGTGCTACCCACTGCGCCACCGCGTCGCCCTAAATAAAATCTTATATATATATATATATATATAAATAAATAAATAAAATCTATTGTCTTTTAGAATTTTTTTTGGTATTGGTATTTGGCCTTGGTATTTTGGTAATTTGTCTAAAAAATATGATGTCTCAAAAGATGACGTCTGTTTGTTATTTTATGCACAAAAATAAAGCAATGAAAAAAAAGTATTTTAATATTTTAATTTTACATTTGCAAGAAACATCATCAGTGGTTTACAGAATACAACTAAAATTATGTTTTATTCAAACAGACAGCAATTTTGTCATTTAGAGCCTTTATAAAATAACCACAAAATACACCATGGATGAGTAATCTATTATTTGTTAGATTTATCGCTCAACAGACTTTATTAATAGACCTACCCCTTGGTGTAAAAATACAATAATATGATCTTTCTAAAATAATTTTGATTACACTGTATCTGGATTCTAAGAGGAGTCTTCGGTTATACTCTTATGGCAACACTCCTATTACTAAAAATATCTATCTAGATCTATATACGTATATCTATATGTATATCTATCTATATCTATATGAAAAAAATCTAATACCAACGCTTTTATCTGTTCTGGGTTTTTTCAATTACTATTTTTTTTATGTCTTTGATCTAACACTAATAATGCTTTTTCTATATCCTCTTAAATGTCACGTCCCACTCTTTGGTCTATCTTGGCACACTATATATAATATTTGCATTCATCTCCTATAATTTTCAAGTACAGAGTGAACATGTGGGCTGAGAGGGATAGTTCATTTAAAAATATGAATAAATAAATACTCAACATTTACTCATCCTCAAGTAGTTCCAAACCATTATGTGTTTCTGTCTTCTGTTGAATATAAATAATAAAAAAAGATATTTTAAAGAATGTTGGAAACTGGATACCACTGTCATCCATAGTAGGAAAAACAAATACTATGGAAGCCAATCGCTGGCTACCGGTTCCCACAATTGTTCAAAATATATTATTTTGTGTTCAACAGAATAAAAACTCACACCGGTTTGTGATGAATAAATGGTGAGTAAATGATTACGTAATTTTCATTTTGGGTTAAACTAGCCCTTTAAGGGGTTAATAAAATCATAACCTGACCTGCTTCTAATTAAAACTCTCTCTTTGATTACTTTTATTGTTCTCATTTCTAAGTCTTCAGCCAAATTATTAAATGTAAATGTAAAAATGTACTTCGTATTATTTATAGACATATTAGCCCAGGGATGGGCAAACTCGATCCTGGAGGGCCGGCGTCCTGCGTAGTTTTGCTCCAACCCTAATCAAACACACCTGCCTGTAGCTTCTAGTGATCTTGAAGACACTGATTAGGGTGTTCAGGTGTGTTTGACTAGGGTTGGAGCAAAACTCTGCAGGGACACCGGCCCTCGAGGATAAAGTTTGCCCATGCCTGTATTAGCCTAAACTACAGCAACAACAAATGGTCCTTCAGCTCTCGGACATTTTGAATATGTCCCATAAATTCAGGACTCCACTTATTGTCAGTATAACTCTTAAAAAAACAATACTCGATCACTGTAGTGACTATATTGTATTGTTTACCACGGTAAATGTGCAATGAGATTGAAAACATTTATAACTGATCCGATAATATGTCAGCTGAACCGATCATATGTAAAACCAGCGCAGCCGTTATGTAAACAATATTATCAATATTTCTTTTATTACACTGGGTAATGCAGTTGATTAAATACAAATAAATCTGTCACAAACGTACTGCTAACGTTTGTTAATGTAAACAACCCGCTACTCAAATATACAAAAGCAGTTTACCTTTTCAGCGATATCCTCGGACGTCAGATATATATATGTTCCTCAAAACGCTTCTCGGTGGTATGAAATAAGTTGTGTATGATGTGGTGTAATAAAAAATATACAGCATAGCGGCAAACGTCAACAATGTGTACAGTAGGCCGCCATTACTATCCCAGCATTCAAAGCGTAGTGACGCCAATCCTTTTCCTTGCCGAGCGAGCGAATCACTCTTGTTTTGAACTGGTTTCAAATGATTCAGTTAACTGAGTCAAGTTAGTAAATGAGTAAGTTAAACGACTCATTGGGATGGTTTAATCTTGGTTTTTGTTTCGTAATAGAAACAAAATCTTATGAATTCGTACTTATATACTATGTAGTGTACTATTATATGAGTCTGGCCTTCCTGTAGTAGGTTACAAGTGAGCCGTTTTGTCACCATCTCGTGCAACGCGTTTTAAACGTGGCAAAAAAATAAATAAGTTAATAAATAAAGTGTTGCAGCTAAGCCATTTGAAGAATATTTTTAATCATTCAATATTGTCTATGTTTGAAACATGTTTATGGGGAATAGTGAATCGACGTAACTTTTTATTCAAATCATCGAAACCCGCTGAAACGAACCGACTCAGTTGATTCAGACTCACTTCAAATCCCTTTTTGCCATTTATTTTTATCTTTCAATCAACAATGCCATAATAGCGCTGTTGAAAACTGGTTTAATCCATCCATAGATGTGTCAGCAATACTAATTTCGAGTTTAAAGTTTCACTTGAAGTTCAGTCCAAAGTTTAAAACACAATAATAACAAAGCACACAGATGTATTGGCATTCGTAATAATTTATTGAAACGTAGCTGACATTTTTACAGCACATTAATTCAACGTCAGTCACAGCAATGTACCACAAATATCCCTAATAAATCTTTTATTATTATTGTTGTTTTTATTGTTAAATACATAGCTTTATTGGCCACATTTAAGGCCCTGGGCTGTTTTTCCCCTATTGTCAGACAAACACATTTGTTTTCCATTTATACTTGTTATAAACTACATGTGACATTAGAATATGATCCAATGAAGATTTTACATTGTCATCAACTTCTACACAAACCAAATGCACAAACAGACTTCTGAACATCAGTTGTTGGGCAAAGCTAAACACATTGACACGGATTGGCAGGAAAAATAATAATAATTTGCACATATCTTGGGGCAGGAATGTGGAACGACTTAAAAAAAAAAAAAAAAAGGCAAACATGAAACTCAAAATGACACATGGCAGGATAGTGAAGAGAAAAAGCAACAGCATTCATTTAGTAACCGTTTGCATCATTCAATATTAATGATACATCAGGATTACTTAAAAACAAATGCATAATAATGACTCAGTGTTTCCTTAAAAGCAACCTGATTTAAATGGTGAAACATTGTTTGAGAAGGAAATACAATGTAAGATTTAATAACAGAACAGTAGACATTTTGGTTTACCTCACACTTTACAGGTTGAACATTAAAGGCAACACTTGCATATATAAACCTACCTCCAAGTAAAAGCTAGAAAATACATGCAAGTGCTAAGAACAATTCAATAGAGAAGCATATGAATAAAAGCAATGAATATATGAACAGGTACTCAATACTCTGTACAACAATTCAAGTATCAAACACTTCCCCAGACAAAATGTTCTCATCAACATCGAAATAAATGGTTTTCGTAAAAATCATTGCAAAAAGGCTGAGCAATGGAGTCAATTTCAAGTGTGTAGATAGAGGTACCACACTACAGAAATCTTCTGTAAGAAAAAAGTTTCATTTAATCTTAAAGCACTGTATGACTGTAACTCTATGCTACATTTCAGCAACGGCATATAGTCTGTTGTTGAATGACAACACTGACGCAAAAATTATATGACAATATTTAAAACCATGACAACATATTCTAGCTCTTCTTAAAGGGATAGTTCAAAAAAAAAAAAAAAATGTAATAGATTTTTTTTGTCTGTTTGCCAATACCAAAATTCTTAAAAATATCTTTCTTTTGGGGCAGCGCGGTGGCGCAGTGGGTAGTGCTGTCGCTTTACAGCAAAAAGGTCGCTGGTTCGAGCCTCGGCTGGGTCAGTTGGCATTTCTGTGTGGAGTTTGCATGTTCTCCCCGTGTTGGCGTGGGTTTCCTCCGGGTGCTCCGGTTTCCCCCACAAGTCCAAAGACATGTGGTATAGGTGAATTGGGTAGGCTAAATTGGCCGTAGTGTATGTGTGTGAATGGGAGTGTATGGTTGTTTCCCAATGACGGGTTGCAGCTGGAAGGGCATCCGCCGTGTAAAACATATGCTGGATAAGTTGGTGGTTCATTCCGCTGTGGCGACCCCTGAGGGATGAAGGGACTAAGCCGAAAAGAAAATGAATGAATGAATGAATGAATGAATATCTTTCTTTTGTGTGTTTTTAATACATACACTGTAAAAAGCAAATAGTTATTTCACTTTATAAAAAAGTGAGTAAACCCGTTGCCTTAAAACCAAGTTGATTTTACTTTCAAAAAAAGTTAGTAAACCCATTGACTTGACTTTTATAATTATCCACATAGTTTGTTTGCTTAATAATTATAAAGCAACGAGTTTACCCAATACTCAAAAAATCTACAATGCACAACGCTTTTATATCTATAACACATTTCTGGGTGAACTATGTTTTTAATCCATGTTATATTTAAAATAGCAATTTATTTCTAAAAGTACACTATGCTTAAAGAAGTACCTTTAAACCCCACTTGAATCATTTGGTCAAAATCCTCGGGTAATAAGCCCACTTTCATAAAACATCAATTAGCAGCTATGCAAAGGCTGTGGACGCATGATTTGTAAAAATAATCAGCAAATTTGGATCAGTCAGTACAAGTTGGACCATCACTGAAGGGTCTGATTCAACAATACAAAGCAGTTGAAATCACTTCCATGCACATTTCAAAGACAGAAAAAGACCAAAAACAAGTGAAAAAGTTGATCCTGCAGATTAGACAGAACTGGGATTCGTGGTAGAAAAGCCAGTCTAAATGAACCACTAAGCTATGGATCCTTTCCAAATAGTGGACCGAGCAGAAATGAAAAAAGAAAGCAGGAGTTTCGAGAGAGAGAGAGAGAGAGAGACTCAGTGAAACAAGTCAAGGCCTCCAGACAACAGAAATATCTACCAGTGGCAAATTTCAGGATGATTTGTGCTCCAAGGTGTAATAACGGTACATGATGCCCACTAGTACAGCAGCTACGGCAGGAATAAACCAGGTGGTCCATGATCTGAGAAATATTAATTTTATAAATTTTAATATTGCATGAATGTTGTTATTGCTGTGTAGAAGTAAATCAGACTTCGTACCTGGAATCTTTGGAAGTTGTAATGTAAACTTCCTAAAGGTAAAATAATGATAAAGCAAATAAACATCAACAAACTGCAAACACTTTTACATGACAATCAATGTTGTGCACTGGGGTCTGTACTTCGTACCTCGCTTAAATGATCTAAGATGATTTGGCAGATCCTGGATCTTTTAATCTTGATCTCTGGCTGATTTGGTTCTTCAAACAAGTTGGCGAATCAGATTAAAATGTCTGGATGAACTGATCTGAGACTGCTGCGTGTGTTGTAAAGGACAGATCTATCGATCGTTGAAATCATGATCAGCAATGCAACTGTGTGGAGGCTGACGGCACAACAGCGCAATGACATCATCTGACTAATATTCAATTATCCATGCGAGCAAAACGACATAAAATCCGTAGCGAACTGTTTGTTAAATATGATGCGCAATAACTTTCCACATTTGTTATGAGCTGCAGGTTTTACACTTTCATTTAGCAATTTATTTAGTTTTACATTTGGAGCAGATTTTCTTTATTATAGTAGGCCTATTCAAGTTTCTTAATCGGCGTAAGAAATAACTTATAATGGCTTAAATTATTTTTGCATCAAAAAAAATTCTTTTTTTATATTGGTATAGGTGTCCGCAATGTTTGTGAAGCATCAAATCACCTGCATATCAGTTGTCAAAACATGTGCATGACTGCATAAATTATTATTCCTTAAAAAAAAAATAAAAAAAAGAACGAGAAGCTGCTGTTCCCGAGCAGGTTTGAGCTTCTAGACAACAACTCTCGGAAGAGTTTTGAAGAACGAAACGTGTCAAATCATCAATAACCAAATCCAGCTTATTGAGTAATCCATGTACGAAGAACAGACCCCTGGTCACAAAGATGCAGAAAGAGTTAAGAATCAATTTTTACCTTTTTTGATTCTTTCTTTCGATCATCCTAAAAGTAAGAAAAGAAAAGCATTATTACAGCAAAAGACATTATATTAGGGCTTGCATGTCATTAATAAAACATTCAATAATTGGCAATGAATAAAAAGCGAGTCTCTGTTAATCTTCAGACTTCAATTTACATATTGATTAAAAGGCAAAAGCAGTCAGGATGTACAAATGTGAACATGAAATTGATGCAGTCATCAAAATATGAATAATAACAATAATTCACGGTGGCTCAGTGGTTAACACTGTCGCCTCACAGCAAGAAGGTCGCTGGTTTGAGTTCCGGCTGGAGTTTGCATGTTTTCCCCGTGTTGGCGTGGGTTTCCTCTGGGTGCTCCAGTTTCCCCCACAGTCCGAAGACATGCGCTATAAGTGAATTGGGTAAATAAAATTGGCCATAGTGTATGAGTGTGTGTGTGAATGTACTGGAAGGGCATCTGCTGCGTAAAAGCTAGAAAAGTTGGCGGTTCATTCTGCTGTGTCGACCTCTGATAAATAAGGGACAAAGCCGAAGGAAAATGAATGAATGAATGAATGAATTATAGATATTACAAAATATTGTCAAGATAATTTTACAGATAGAATTTTTTTTTCTGACCTACACAATGTTCTACACCAGATTCATCTTTTCAGTTGCTTTTTGATTATTTTATATAATAATTCATGCAAGCATATCATCTAATGAATTTCAATGCTGACAGTCAGAATAAACCTCTTTTGCGTAGGGATGTGAATGTGTTGACACCCCATGATTCAATTCAAATGCGTTCTTGGGGTCACAATTAGATCAAAATGTAACTCAATTTTGAATTAGATTTTAATTTAATATATGCTGCGGTTTAATTCCAGTTTACTATTTAGTCTTACTTCTACTAGACAGAAAAAAAAAATGAATTAAAAATATTACATTTAAACATGAAAACATAAATGTATATAAACTTTGAAAAGTGGTAAATGCATCATTTTTCAGCGTCTTTCCAGCAAATTCAAATTATAATCAAATGAGCAGCTTGATTTGCACAAAAAGTGCTATTAGAACAAAGAACAACCACCCCATTTGCAGATTTTTAAAAAACACGCTGGAAAGTTTATGTCCTCATTTAGTGTAATAGCACAGGATGAAAACAAGCTTCAGTATGTGTTTAATAAAAGAAAAAATGCCATTCATTCATTCACACACAGACTTTACCATTTAAATAGTCTCTAGTATTTTAATATTCAATCCAATACGCCATATGTCAATTTGATTAGGTGTACAGGTCTGATTTTTAATTCCAAATCATGTCCTAATGACTCATTATGCAATTTTTCACATACACACACTGTACCTATGCACTCAATGGTCTTTTGTATGAACTTTATAAGGTTCTTCAGTCATTCAACAGTCTAAAATTCCCACCTCCTACACTTTGCAAATAATCCTTTATAGGGCATGCATTGAAACTCTCATAGGAAAATCCCTGGAGCTTTTACAAACGTTTTTAACTTTTATGGCCTAAAAAAATTATATTGTAAGCAATGGCAATGAAGTAACCATATATGGTTCTTTCAGTTGGGTGCAAGGAGCTTCAAACATTCCAAACTTTTAAGTGTATAAGTGTATAATCTGGGTATTTATAGTGCACCTTAAATTTTTCAAAGACTTTTCAAATTGAACACGAATTTAACTGACATTAAAATTCACAAATTGATGTACTTTTCAATCTTTTTTTTTTTTTTTTTTTTATAAAAATCGCTGAATTCTACAATTTCATCTGTTTATGTGTGGTGTGTGCTATCTTAAAGGGACAGTTCACCCCCAAAAAAGTCAAGTTCCTCACACTCGAGCGTTTCTAAACTTTTATGACTTTCCTCTGTTGAACATAAAACAAAAAAATTCAGAAAAATGTTAGGGAAAAACAGCCATTTTTGTTTTGTTTGTTTTTTCCCCAAACATTCTTCAGTACATCTTCCTTTGTGTTCAACAGAAGAAAGAAACTCAAACAGGTTTGAAACTGAAATTTGTATTTTTGTTTGAGCTATTCTTTTAACTGCCCACGTTCTTCACCACTCTCACGCTTGATCTTCACCTTTTTTGTTCTTACATCACATCAATATATTTATCATAGTAAATAACATTTTGACGATCAATTTTTGAAAATTTGTGAATGTGAATCAATGCAAACTATTTTTCCCCAAGCCCTACTTTTGAGGGAAATTACCAGAAAACATGACTCTTAACACATTAGACGATAAAAAAACAGATATTACAACTGCAAACTTCCATGTGAAACTCTGAAATATTAGCACAATGCCCATCCAAAGAAATACACAAAAAAGAAGGCAAGGCTTCAGTAAATTTTAGTGTTGTCGCCATTCTTCGAAGATTCTGAGTTTCTACATGAAGACATACTAAATAAAAAATATATATTTTTGCTGGTGGTGCTTACAAAGCTGGTTTGATAATCAATTGGCAATCAATTGGTTTGATAATACTTTACCAAAATCTGATTTGAGCTTAAACTGATACAGCAAAACCGATGCCATTATGAGTTATTTATAAAACTGCTATAAAAGCCTTGAAAGATGAAACTTGTGATTATGCTAACAGCTATTACATTTCCAGCATGCCCATTAAACTCACATTAGCCTTTTCTGGTACACCCAATAAACAAACAAATGACCAGCTAAAATAGCATCATATTGCGCCCTGAAAGTAATACACTCATAATAAGCAGTACCATGCGGAGCTCCCCAATGTAATACTGCTGGAGCATCTCCCGGGCATCTGTTGAGTGACCCACATCTTCAAAACTTTCTGTTGCATCTGCGCCTGCTTGCTCCAGCAAAACCTCCTCACCTCCTGGATGCTGTGAAAGAGACGAGGAACGTTTATATCTTCCAGACATCGCCACTCTTCAGTTCAGTCATATACGGTTGAGGTCAAAATTATGAGCCCGCCTGTGAATATTTTCAAATATTTCCCAAATGATGTTTAACAGAGCAATGATTTTTTTCACATTATTTCCTATAATATTTTTTCTTCTGGAGAAAGTCTTATTTGTTTTATTTCGGCTAAAATAAAAGCGTTTTTTAAGCAATAAAGCAATATTTTTTTCGATTGTCTACAATACAAACTATCGTTATACAATGACCTGCCTAATTACCCTAACTTGCCTAATTAACATAGTTAAGCCTTTAAATGTCACTTTAAGCTGAATACTAGTGTCTTTAAAAATATCTAGTAAAATATTATGTCCTGTCATCATGGCAAAGATAAAAGAAATCAGTTATTAGAAATTAGTTAGTAAAACTATTATGTTTAGAAATATGCATATCAGGCCCGTAGCCAGGGGGGGTTCGGGTGGTTCGAAAGACCCACCCCCGACAGATAAAAGGTCCAATATTGTCCCAAACATTTGTCCTATTTTGACTGCTATGCCATAATAAAAGTGAAAATAACCCATCAAAGAAGGCTTCCAATGAATCCAAACAATTATTTTTCACGAGTCCAACATCCAGCTGTGCAAGAAAACATACAATATGACAAAAGTGAAGTCATCTTTCACTACAAGTAGCCTAACTTTTATTCTGAATCTTGGACCGTACTCTTAAAAGAAAACAATACCAATAATATGGTTTGAAGCACCAAAAGTGGCCCATGTTAAAGTTAAATTTAAGCTCTACATTATTAATATTATTGTTTTAATTTTTTTATTATTATTTAGAACGCCAAATTCTTACTGAGGAAAGTTGAATGTGCTGGCCAGTTTTTTATTTTCCCAATAAATGACAATAGACTACCGTTTTGTTTTGTTTTTCATTTAAAACCTTAACTCATTTTTTTCTAATAATATATGATCAAATAAATTTGTGTTTAAAAAGAAGTATTTTTTCATATTTCTTCATTCTATATATTTAGCAAATGTTTTTGGTACCTCAAAATGTGGTTATGATGACCATCCATCAAGCTAATCTAGCTAAAAATAGTGCTTAAAATGTCACTAAAACGCAGTATTTAAATGTCATTATTAAATAAAACATAAGGCGAATAACTGCAAAAAGGTCCACTTTTTGAGAAAAAGAACCACCCCTTTCACCAGGCTGGCTACGGGCCTACATATACAGGAAATATACAGGGGGCTAATAATTTAGGAGGGCTGATAATTCAGGCTTCAACTGTACATGTTCCAAAAATCTAAACGCATCTGTTGCAAAACTTGCATCACCTGCATAACTGATTAGAAAGGATAAGAGTACTCTAGGCAACAGCATGTCTTGAGGATTTGAAAGCATGGAAAGGCATTGTTTTTACCCCCGTCAAAGTGATCACCTTGTCCCTGAATCTCTAAATCAACTCATCTCTCCACATTTATCATATCAAATATATTTGAATTTAATGCCATGATGTCAGCAACAAAGGCTATTTTCATGGCAAAAACAAAATCACTAAAATATAAATACAATAAAAAAACAACAACAACAACCAAACATACAAGAAGGATAAATTGGATTTTTCCATCTCTCTGCAACAATGGAATATACACATTCGTAATATACACACAGTAGGTTGGGTGTAAATACAGACGTTAAAAGAACACATTAGATCAGTGGTTCCCAAAGTGTGGGTTGCATAGGCCTGTCACGATATCTATTTTTTGTTGTACCATATATTGCACCAAAATATATTGCGATAAACGATATTATTGTCATTTTAAGACCATTTTATACAACTCATTATATAATGCCAGAATGACAATATAATATCCTCACAACGCAAGTACACTCTTCCAAAGAACACATCATATTTTATTCTCAAGAATATTTCACTTAATTATAGTCATTTTAACAGTTTAATAATTAGGCATTGGAATCAGATTGTGAAAACGCATATCCTAAATAAATAATAATAAATGTTAACAAAAAAGTGCAAGGTAAAAACGTAACAGAGGCTGCGATATCTGCTACCAGATCTACTTTCAGTTGTCCGACACCCACATGAAAATATACTATAGTAATTTAAAGTAAATACAATAGTGTTTAACCACACTGACACCTCCAACAGAGAGAGAGACGTTACACAATCAGCTAAAATGTTGCTAGAATTGTTTTTTATGTACGGGCGATATATATTGCATCACAAAAATGATTGAGATCATGTCCATGTGTTGTGCGATATGTCGATATATTGATTATTGTGACAGGCCTAGGGTCGCACGACAATTGTTACCCCTGTCGGCATCTGTTGTCATCATTCCATGTTTGTTTTTACCCGACTGAATCAATGTGAATTCAATCTGCATTTGAGCAATTCCATGCAAATGTCAGCCTTGTCATGAAAATAATTAAGTTCTTACCAAAATAGTGAAACCGTTTCTACATTCTACAGTAACTTCACATCTGTCACATCCATAACGGAGAGGTGTCACATCCATAACAAAGCCTTTTCCTCATAAATGCTTTGTTAAAGCCAACTCATATGCTTTTGATTAGCATTATTTATTTTGGGTTGTGCAGTTTAATTGACAGAATTTCAACAAAGTATGTTGTATACTGTAAACTCGCTAACTTTTTATTCACATCCATATCGCATGTTTATTTTCCTCATTTAAAATCTAAAAAAATGTTTACAGATTGATATTTTTCTGATCCCAGAACTCTGTGGTTAGTTGTTTTGGAAAATATAAACAGATGTTTCAATATAATGTTAACATATGCTTTCTCTGTGAATATATGTTTTCAATTTTTACTGCAAATGTCACATGCATAACGCTAGAATTGCTCATTTGTTGGATCATGGGACGTTTGAGCAGTGTGAATGTTCTAAACACAGTGGCAAATTTGTTTGTTGGTGTTTGTCTGTGCAGTTTAAATTGGCCTTTAAGACCCGAAGCTAAATATGAAGGTAATTCAGTAGCAAAACTCAAGAGCTTGCAAATCTAAATGTGAGAACTTGTGATAATAATATTTGTATGTGTAGGTTGAAATGTACACTCACAGCTCTGATGTGAACAGCTGAATGTCTCGATTTGCACACACAGACAATAATTTAAACACCTGTGTTTTGAATTCGAAGTTGCAGATTAATAGTTGTGTATTTGTAAAATGACATTCACAAATACAAAATGACAGACACACGTGTCGCAAAACATCTTCTTCAATACCCAGATCTTGGATAAAATTTAGGGGAAATCGACACTTTGAAGTGGTCAGCCAGCCTCACTCTGTGGAACAAACTCCCACTCTATATTAGATTGGCCTCCACTTTATCTGAATGTTACGTTTTAACTGTTTTGCTGCTATTAAGGTACAGCACTTTAGTTGGTCATGTGTGCTCTAGAAATACACTGAACTCAACAGAACTTATTACAATTTCCATGGGGGCTTGTTTCAGTGAGAACAGAAAAATCCTGTCAAGCAACATCAAGATTTGTGTGCAAGTTATGGTTCAAAAACCGGTTCTTGAGTGCAACTCGCCCACTCATGGGCTTTGTTCCAGAAGTATTTCAAATACATTTTTGCCTTAGGGATTTTTAAAAATGGTGTTTTGTGTGGAAAATAAGGTGGATCTAAAAATAAAAAAAGTTTGCATTAGGCTGCCAAAACCATGTTTTCTTGTAAATTAATGGCTGATAATTAATAACTATTTTATATAAAATTATTAATGACAATTACTAATTAAGCAATAGTCACATACAACTTGAGAAAAATAAGAGTGGTCACTATGTGATCGTCTACTTAAATTAAATCAATGTAATTACCAACTGTGGTCATGAGACAAAATTGTACAGTTTTATTATAGTCATAAGTATTTTGTAATTGATGTATTATTTAAAGAATTTATAATCATTTTTGGAGCAGAAGTATTTTATAATATAAGAAAGCTCTTTCTCAAACGAACTAAAAGAATCATTGGAGGCAGAATCGTCCTTGTGATTCACAATAAAGATTCGATTCCTGACGCGCTCGGTTTCACGCGACATCATAATAATTATGTCATACAAAAATTACACTATGTACGAAATTTAGGCAACATAAAGATCTCAAACATAACATTGGAGTTAAATAAATGTAAAACTTATAACACCACTCGGTGAGAACGGGAATCGTTTATTTCAAATATGACAGCTCAACGTGCACAGGCTAGCCGGGCAGCTAAATGGCTAATACCCAACCACTCAGTGTCTCCCTATATGTTTTGATGGTGAATACCTGCAAATAATGTAATTTAGCTGAATCAGTCAGTGTTGCTTGCTTCACTGAATCTACAGTTATTATGCCAACTCACAGATCGGGCCACGGAAACTGGGTTGTGCATCCAGAAACAATCCAGCTGTGAACTAGTCACATTAACCCTTACGTAAAATATATAAATACACGGAATGTAAAATTATGCAGGTTTTATTGAGGTACTGTAAAACAACTGTGATGCTGGAGACCATGATGAAACTCCAACCCTCTTACCTCCTCCATGAAACTTGTGATATCGTAAACTTTATCGTGAATGATGAGCCACGTGTCTTTGCTCATGTTATGGACTTGAACCTCCTTGCGTGTATAATATTTGACAGCGCTATCCTCTTGCGTGTTTTCATCCTTCGTGTTCTGGTTCTCTCTGTTCACTGAGTTCCCAGTCTCTTCCCCCATTTTCACTCCGTTTCAGTCGCTTTCTCTGCTGCAGTTGTGCGGAAACCAGTGTGTAGGTTGCAACAGATGTTTTTGCTTATAGACGTTTTTTATGACACCCAAACTGTCCAGCTCAGCTCTTGTTTAGCCGGCACACCATTTCACCACCAGTCACGAGAAATGACCCTTTCCATTCGCTTGAACCGCACCAGCCAATCAGCGCTACACGGCCAGTGACGTGTCCAGTAGCAGCCAATCAGAATCAACAGCAGAGCATCACGAGACCGCCAAATGCCACACGCAGGTTATATTACGCACATGTTTAGCGTCACGTTACGCAACCCCAAAAGTCATTAATACTTAAAAGTCCTAAATACCATATTATTTTTTAATTGAGTGGTTTGCTGTATTATTAATCATACAGCGTGTTATAATTGATTATTTAAAAATTATTGAAAATATTATAAACTTTATGCTGGGATCCACACAATTCCGCCATGTTGTCCCAACATAAATCGATTTAAGTGGATTAAAACAATAAAGTTGACCC
>CAIGQV010019101.1:6576002-6597302 GCA_903798115.1 Danio jaintianensis
AAGAAGAAGAAGAAGAAGAAGAAGAAGAAGAAGAAGAAGAAGAAGAAACTGAGTTGAAAGGCAATACTTTTGCATGTACCAGTCAATCTTGGTACTCTACCTGAGAAACTGTTCTGTGACCTGGATGGTGTTTGGAGTAGAGTCATTGTTCCTCTGCATTGAGAGAAGACTGTTAATATGGCTTGGGCATCTGTTTTTTTTTTATACCTGTTTGTGGAGGTGTTCTGGGATTGTCCCACTAGGAGGAGGCCCTACAGAAGACCCACACTGGAGGGACTTTGACTCTTGGCTTTCCTGGGAATGCCTTTGGATACACCTGAAGAAGCTGGAGGAGAGATAAGTCTGGGGTTCTTCTGAAAAATAAATGACCCCCATGACCTGTCCACAGATATGGTTGAAGATGCATTGACTTTAATGTGACACCAGGTGAGTAAAGTTATCTTTCAGAAGAAAATATGCTTAATTTAAATCAGTTTGTTTTTTTTGTATTATTCGTTATATTGAATGAAGTTGGGTAACAAGTATGAGAAACCATGCTAGTCAGTTGCTACTGGTTTTTCCACTTTTTTTTTTTTTTTTTTTTTAAATAACTTCTGTTCAGAGATTCTCAAACAGGTTTAAGTGACCTTTTAGTTTTGGGTAAACATCTTAAGATGGCCTTTTTTTGTACTTTTCTTTTTCTCTCCCTTTAACTCTTGACCATTTTGTCACTTGCTGCTTGGTTAATTATGCTTTTATATGCATGTTATTAAAGTAGTTAGCATGAACTGGCAATGGTAGCTAGTAAGCTATGCTATTCCAAAATTGGCCTTTTTTTCTTGATTTACACAAGGGGTGCCCAGATATGGTCCTGAATGGCCAGTGTCCTGCCGAGTTTAGCACGAACCTCAATTAGATACACCTGAACCAGCTAATCAAGCTCTCTCTCTAGGTATACTAGAAACTTCCAGGCAGGTCCTTTGAAAAAGAAGTTTGAGCTGAACTATGCAGGACACCAGCCCTCCAGGACCAGGCACCCCTGACCTATTCCTTTTCTTTGCAGGGAAAAATGCCAGATGCACCACATCACATGGGACAAAACCGTGAGTAGTAAATGTGAAATTTGTAGCTGCTTAAGCATTATATAAAATGGCTGCATTTGTAACGAGCTCTTTTGCACCTAACTTGACAGTTACTTGCATGGCATTTCATGGTCTACATTGTGTTGTGCATGAAGTAGAATAGCTAATCTGCACTGTGTTTGTTTTTATGTACCTGTAGTTCATGAAGACTCCACTTTGAGGGAGGATCTGGTTTATCAGAAGGGTTGTGCTGCTTAACCTCTGGAGAAAGACTTGCAGGTCACCCTGAGAGACCATTGCAATGAGCCTCAAACTGAACCAGCTCAACACCTGCACTAGTGGAAATCTATCCACACCTACTGACACTGCTATAACAATTTTATAGATCCCTTTTGTTCACTACAGGTTTTTTTTCCTGGCAACTTGTTCCACCACAAATGTTTTGATTTGTTTTGGCAGTGCAACTTTCCTTAAGTTGCTGTCTTTAAGGCAGTGTAATGCTTCTCTCCAGTGTGAACTCCTATGTTTGTTCGTTCCTCTAAGAGGTTCTTAGAGTATGGGTTCACATGTTGGTCTTTTCTTTTTTTTTTTCTTTTTTTTTGTGAATTCTTTCACCTCTTAGTCACTTCACAGTCCAGCAAATCACAGATTTTACTTCTGAATTTCACGTGTGTTCCTTCACAGAATAAAGATCACAAATGATTATTATTATTATTTTTTTTTAAATGGTCTCAGTAGCAAATTTTATTTATTAAAAAAAAAAAAAAAAATCCTTATAATGGTGTATTTACTTGTCCCTGGTTTCTTCTACATACAGTAGGCTACTGTTTTTGATAATACTGAGTGTTGCTTTAGTGTCTCTGCTCCTTAAAACTAAAATGTCCAAACAACGTATTTACGTTAAGTTTTGTTTAATAATCTAAGTAACACCTGTTAAACTGCATGTAAGTTTATTGCTTAAATGGCCTAACTAGTTCTTTTAGTACCGTAGCACATAACTCTAATCTTGATCTAATGCTATATCATGGGATATTACACTGAGAACAGGAGTGACAAAACCCTTTCAAAATTGGCCACAAGGTGGCAATGAATACTTTTAGATGGGCTGTGTAGTGTGTATGTACTACATTGGTGAAACCAACCCTGTTCCTAGAGATCTACCTTCCTGCAGCTTTCAGTTGCAATCTTATCAAACAAACATGTCTGTAATTATCAAGTGCCGTTCAGGTCCTAATTAAGTGGTTCCTACTGTATGTGCTTGATCAGGGTTGGAGCTAAACTCTTCAGGAAGGTAGATCTCCAGGAACATGGTTGAGCATCCCTGCACTACATAGAAATTTCTTCAGTATTTATCCATTGTACAAGAATGTATAGATATTCCTTGTTTTAGTTCATTGGGCATGATTCAAACATAGCCATGCTGCTAAAACATGTTTCAGAAGTAATACTTTACGTATGAAAACCTACTTGCATTCAAGCATTATAAAGAGTCACATAGCCTAAGTGTTACATTACAAAGGTCAAAATATGTGTGTATGCATTTGAAAGAGTATTGCCATTTTGTAGCCCTCTAGAAACAAGCTGAGGCTATATCAGGAGTTTATAAAAAAAAAAAAAAATGCCATCTGAAATGTTCCTCTTAAATGAGCATTATTCTCATGCTTCTCTGTGTAGGTCTCGCAATTTCACATGTACGGGACTTCTTTCTGCAATGTGGGAGGCTGAGAAAAAAATAAAATTATTGTTTAATCTGAACTCTCTGCATTTTAAATTTTTTTATGTTTTGAATGTGATTTCCTTAAACTAAAAAAAAACGTAAGAATTGTGTTTTGACTCATTTTAAATAAGTAGTTTGAACAAGCAGTCATTTATGTGTATGAAGGAACAGTGCAGGTGTTTCAAATCTAAAACATTATAAAGTAACTTTAGGACACAGCCAGAGATGATAAAACCTTGCTGTGACTGATACATCTCTTTAAAGCACTGAAGAGGAATATTGAAGTGAAATATATGATGATCTGAGAACTATATTAGCCATTTTTTTTGACAGTTGTGGCCAAAAGTTTTGAGAATTACATAAATATTGGAGATAGGAAAAGTTGCTGCTTAAGTTTTTATAATAGCAATTTGCATATACTCCAGAATGTTATGAAGAGTGATCAGATGAATTGCATAGTCCTTCTTTGCCATGAAAATTAACTTAATCCTGAAAAAAACTTTCCACGGCATTTCATTGCTGTCATTAAAGGACCTGCTGAGATCATTTCAGTAATCGTCTTGTTAACTCAGGTGAGAATGTTGACGAGCACAAGGCTGGAGATCATTATGTCAGGCTGATTGGGTTAGAATGGCAGACATGTTAAAAGGAGGGTGATGCTTGAAATCATTGTTCACCATGGTGACCTGCAAAGAAACGCGTGCAGCCATCATTGTGTTCCATAAAAATGGCTTTACAGGCAAGGATATTTTGGCTACTAAGATTGCACCTAAATCAACAATTTATAGGATCATCAAGAACTTCAAGGAAAGAGGTTCAATTCTTGTTAAGAAGGCTTCAGGGCGTTCAAGAAAGTCCAGCAAGCGCCAGGATAGTCTCCTAAAGAGGATTCAGCTGCGTGATCGGAGTGCCACCAGTGCAGAGCTTGCTCAGGAATGGCAGCAGGCAGGTGTGAGCGCATCTGCACGCACAGTGAGGAGAAGACTTTTGGAAGATGGCGTGGTGTCAAGAAGGTCAGCAAAGAAGCCACTTCTCTCCAAAAAAAACATCAGGGACAGATTGATCTTCTGCATAAAGTATGGCGAATGGACTGCTGAGGACTGGGGCAAAGTCATATTCTCCGATGAAGCCCCTTTCAGATTGTTTGGGGCATCTGAAAAAAGGCTTGTCCAGAGAAGAAAAGGTGAGCACTACCATCAGTCCCGTGTCATGCCAACAGTAAAGCATCCTGAGACCATTCATGTGTGGGGTTGCTTCTCATCCAAGGGTATGGGCTCACTCACAATTTTGCCCAAAAACACAATACTGACTCTTTGCATAAATGTGTCATTCTCAAAACTTTTGGCCACGACTGTACTGTTAAGCTGCAGTGTGCCGGTGTCCTGCAGAGTTTAGCTCCAACCCCAATTAGCCACACCTGAACCAGTTAATCAAGCTTTTCTAAATATAGAAACTTCCAGGGAGATATTGAAGTAAGTTTGAGGTTTAACCATGCTGGACACTGGCCTGCCAGGACCAGGCAACCCTGGTTTACAGTGACACTAAATCACTCATTTGTTTTGTTTTTTTTCCCCTTCCAGGGAGAAATGCCAGATGAACCACATCAGCACTCCGCTTTGGCAGTGTTTGAAACTTTTTACTGGTGGGACAAAACGATGAGTAAAATGTGACGTTTGAAGCTGCTTTAAGCATTATATAAAATGGCTGTTTTTATTTATTGTTTTTAGACCCTGCTTTGCACTTGACCGTTACTTGTATGGCATTTCATTGTCTACATTGTGTTGTGCATGAAGTAGAATAGCCAATATGCACTGTGTTTGTTTTTATGTACCTGTAGTTCATGAAGACTCCACTTTGAGGGAGGATCTGGTTTATCAGAAGAGTTGTGCTGCTTAACCTCTGGAGAAAGACCTGCAGGTCACCCTGAAAGACTATTGCAATGAGCCGCAAACTGAACCACCTCAACACCTGCACTAGTGGAAATCTATCCACACCTACTGACACTGCTATAACAATTTTATAGATCCCTTTTGTTCACTACAGGTTTTTTTTCCTGACAACTTGTTACACCACTTTTTTTTTTCTCTCCGTGCATCTTTCCTTTTTAAATTGCTTTTTAATAAGGCAGTGTAATGCTTTTCTCCAGTGTGAATCGTTATGTGTGATTTGTATAGAAACTCTTTACAGATTTTATTGGTTCACATTGGCTTTTTTTTTTCCCACACCTTTAAATTACTTCACAGTCCAGCAAATCAGATTTAACTTTTGAATTTCATGTGTGTCCCTTCACACAAAGATCACATTATTTTTAAATGGTCTCAGTAGCAAATTCCTTCTGTGTGACTTGAAATATTTGAATAATGTTTACTTGTCTCTTTTTTTATTTATTTATTGCCTTCTCTGCTACTAAACTGTCCATGCAACACATTTACATGAAGTTCTGTTTAATCTAAGTAACCTCTTGTAAACTACATAAAATGTTATAATTGAAATGGCCTGACTAATACTCTACTACCGTAATTTAATGCCAATCTTGATCTTCCACAACAGAATGGGACCCTACATGAGAATAAAAGTGACAAAACCATTTCAAAATTGGCCACAAGATGGCAATGAATACTTAGATGGGCTGTGAAGTATATGCTAACGCTACATAGAAGTGTATTCAGTATTCACCAACAGTATGAGAATATATAGATATTGCTTGTCTTAGTCCACTGGGCATGATTCCAAACATATCCATGCTGTTAAAACGTGTTTCAGAACTAATAATCTACATAAGTAGATCTTTCTCTCGTTCAACCATTAATTTCAAATGTCAGAACCATTTAGATGAAGCAACATCGGTGTAAAAAGTCACATAGCAAAGGTCAAAATATGTGTATTTGAAGGACTGTAACCCATTTAGAGCCTCAGCTTGTTTCTAGAAGGCTACTATGTATTAAGAGTTAAAAAAGAAAAATCTAGGTGCCATATCTGAAATTTTCTTTTAAAGAGAGTTATTCCATGGTTGGGTTGTTGCAGGTTGGGTTATTCTCATGGTCCTGCAATTTCACTTATGGCACAGAATTGTTTCTCTTCCTTACTTTTAATGTGAAATAGTGGAGGCTGAAGAAAAAAACAATGCTCATTTTAGATAAATTTCAGTCCGCATTCAAGTTAAATTTTAACTCCTCTCTGTGTGTATTTATGTTGATATTTCAGGTTTTTAATGTAATTTCTGGCCTATGCGGCAATTTTCACTTTTAAATTTGAAGTTTGATCAATCTAAGCACCATTCTGTGTTTTGTTTGTTTAGTCTTGAACACTCATCCGCCCTCGTGCACCTGCCTCTGTGTGCATTGCATCATTCCCAACAGTTTTCCCTTTTTTCCAGTAAATGTTTGCATGTCTGTTTCTGGCAGAAGAACAGTGAGTTGTGCAACTGCTCAGTTTCTCAGATACTAGTTGACAGCGAAACCTAATGATACGTGCATAAGTTGGATATGCAGGCAAAAACAACTGAGATGGAGACAAGCTGTCCAACGGTACAGATGAAAGGTGAACCTGGTCATCAATGACCCTGGTTTTTTCCCCCCATTCAACCAAGCAAATGAGCGATTGGGATTTCAGATTAGCGCTACTGAACAGCCGGGAATGTGTACACAGGAAATTGGATGTGATTTTCACTTTCTGTTCTGCTTGTGCCATATGGGGTGATGCATTATGATAATTCTGAGATGAATCACAATTCAATGGCTTCATGAATTTGATCAAGATGCTCATGCATGAAAAGCCATTATATTAAATGCAGGAAGCCATGGATGATGTTTTGTTTATTAGTGCACTCATAATAAAGTGCCCATTTATGCTTTCACGTAATGTGTGATATAGATGTTGTGAATGTAAAAGGTCTGCAAAGAACAAAGTAGACTGAAAAAAAATTATTCATTCCTTTTTTTTAAGGTAACTGGTTGCAAACAAGGGT
The DNA here is from genome assembly GCA_903798115.1 of Danio jaintianensis. Lineage (NCBI taxonomy): Eukaryota > Metazoa > Chordata > Actinopteri > Cypriniformes > Danionidae > Danio > Danio jaintianensis. The sequence goes on from CAIGQV010019101.1 coordinate 6,582,748, forward strand.
GACATGGTGGCTCAGTGGTTAGCACTGTTGCCTTACAGCAAGAAGGTCGCTGGTTTGAGTCCCGGCTGGGTCAGTTGGCATTTCTGTGGAGTTTGTATGTTCTCACCGTGTTTGCGTGGGTTTCCTCCGGGTGCTCCGGTTTCCCCCACAGTCCAAACACATGCGCTATAGGTGAATTGAATAAACTAAACTGGCCGTGTGAATGAGTGTGTATGGATGTTTCCCAGTACTGGTTTGCGGTTGGAAGGGCATTCGCTTTGTAAAACATATGCTGGAAAGGTTGGTGGTTCATTCTGCTGTGGCGACCCCTGATGAATAAAGGGACTAAGCGGAAGGAAAATGAATGAATGAATAGTTGCGAACAATTTATATGGGCTGAATTTAAACAATCGAATTAAATTGAGTAATGTTTAACTTAATTTGTTTAAATTCAGCCCATATAAATGGTTTGCAACCAGTTATCTTAAAACAAATGTAAATCCAATGAACAATTTTTTCAGAGTACATAATAGCTATTTGTCTCTCAATTTAAAGAATTCAACTGAAGAATTTTTACTTCCAGCACAAACAAATCATTTGTAACAAATCTGCACAATTCCAGTCTATTCATTGACAGCCTGCAAGCAAATGAATGATTGAACCATGTGACATTCTCAGGAAATGCCACAGAATTTAAAACCATGCTCAATGCTATTGCTAATACCTGCAGCTTCTCCACGATGGAAGTCCAGCGTTCTCCAGCCTCCGGCGCCTAGACTGCACAAGAAGTTTGACCAGAAGAGAAATGGTCGTGCCCAACTGAGTCTGGTTTCTCTCAAGGTTTCTTTTTTCCTTCACTTTCGTCAATTGGTGAAGTTTGTTCCTCGCCACTGGCTCTCTTGGTTTAGGACTTGTGGAGCTGCGCATCGATGGATTTGCTCTTCAGTGTTCACACTGAACTAAACTGAACTTCATCTGTGTAAACTGGACTGATGCAGTTTCAATTCACTAGAACATTTATGTTAAGCTGCTTTGATACATCTACATCGTAAAAGTGCTATAGAAACAAAGATGAATTGAATTGCTAAGAGTCTACAATGTCAAGTTTGACCCTCAAACACTGTAGTTGTATCTGAGGACTTGCTCATGTTGTCAACAAGACATTGTTTTCTGCACTATACAAAGGCTAATCGACTTTTCATGCACTCCAAAGGATGAGGACTCCACTCGAGCTGAACTGATAACTGTGTTTACAAGCAGAGAGGAAGGAAGCCTCTAGAGGTCAAATTCTGATATGGTAATGGGTGCTGTGATTTTTGACACACTGTAAGTGGCAAACCAATCACAACAGACTGGGCAATCTGACCAACAGTGCATGGAGCAACAGTTTATATGGCAATTTCTACGTTCATATAATCATTAAGTGCTAGTATCTAATAATAGGCAATAAATTTTTTTAGCACTTTAGAATAATGGTCCATTAGTTAATGTTAGGTATTGTATTTACTAGCATTACGTATTAATAATCTTGTGCAGCATTTATTAATCATAGGTCAACATTAACTAATGCATTATTCAAATCCAAAGATGTGTTCGTTAACAATAGTTAATGCACAGGGAGTTAACATGAACGAACATTATTTAACTTAACATTAACTAAGGTTAACAAAGATGAACAAATACTGTATTAAATGTAACTAACTGTTTGTAAATACATTAACGAACAGACCATTATTTTAAAGTGTTACCCATTTTGTTTTCTTTGCATATGGATTTCTTTGGTTGTTACCATTCATTCATTCATTTTCTTTTCGTCTTAGGGTCGCCACAGCGGAATGAACCACCGACTTATCCAGCATATGTTTTTTACGCAGCGGATGCCCTTCCAGCTGCAACCCATCACTGGGAAACACCCATACACTCCCATTCACACACATACACTACGGCCAATTTAGCTTACCCAATTCACCTAGAGCATGTCTTTGGACTTGTGGGGGAAACCAGAGCGCCCGAAGGAAACCCACGCGAACACGGGGAGAACATGCAAACTCCACACAGAAATGCCAACTGACCCAGCCGAGGCTCGAACCAGCGACCTTCTTGCTGTGAGACGACAGCGCTACCCACTGCGCCACCGCGCCATCCTTGGTTGTTACCAACATCCAGTAAAAATTTCAAGTCAACGGCACCTTTAGAAATATGTTTTCTGAGAAAAATGGTGACGTGTTGAATACTTATTTCCCCCACTCTATATAAAAAAGCAGAGTAGACTGGAATTGTGACTACAGGACCAAGTTGACAGTTTTCATTAGTTTATAGCAGCCAAACTAAAGAAACCAAATGTAGAACCAAAACAGTGATGACAAAATACAGAAGAGAAGAGACTTTGATTGATTCATTTCACTTTATTAATCCCAGAGGGAAATTCATTTGTCCAAGCAGCACACGTTACATAAAATACATCTTTTCTTTTTTTTCCTTCCTTTAATCCGACCACCACCTCTTTCTCTTAGAAGGCCATGTTTCTTTTCTTTTTTTCTTTGGAAGGACATCTTTTCTTTTTGTATATTCCCACAACCACCCATTCCTCTTGAAAAGACTTTTTCCCTGGGAAAACATCTTTTCTTTTTTTTTTGCCTTCCTTTATTCCCACCACCACCCCTTCATCTTGGAAGAACATTTTTTTTTTTTTGGAAGAACCTCTTTTCTTTTCTTTTCTTTTCTTTTTTCCTTCCTATATTCCCACCACCACCCCTTTCTCTTAGAAAGACATATATTTTTCTACCTACATACACTACCAGGCAAAAGTTTGGGGTCAGTTTTTTTTTTTTTAAAGAAAATTATTCTGTTCATCAAGGTGGCATTTATCAAATGTAAAAATTTTTTTCAATATTTATTTATTAAATATAAATTTATTACTTAGGGCGACGCGGTGGCGCAGTGGGTAGCACGTTCGCCTCACCGCAAGAAGGTCGCTGGTTCGAGCCTCGGCTGGGTCAGTTGGCATTTCTGTGTGGAGTTTGCATGTTCTCCCCGTGTTCGCGTGGGTTTCCTCCGGGTGCTCCGGTTTCCCCCACAAGTCCAAAGACATGCGGTATAGGTGAATTGGGTAAGCTAAAATTGTCCGTAGTGAATGAGTGTGTGTGAATGTTTCCCAGTGATGGGTTGCAGCTGGAAGGGCATCCGCTGCGTAAAAAACATATGCTGGATAAGTTGGCGGTTCATCCCGCTGTGGCGACCCCAGATTAATAAAGGGACTAAGCCGAAAAGAAAATGAATGAATGAATAAATGAAATTTATTACTTATTGTATGTAGTTTCAAATGAAATCATTACTCCAGTCATTATTGCTTTTATTACTATTACCATTAATAATAATAATAATAATAATAGCAATAATGATTAATATTAGAGTGATTTCTGAAGGATCATGTGACTCTGAAGACTTGTAATGAAGCTGAAAATTCATCATTAAAATCACTGGAATAATACTTTTGAACAGTTATTTTATAGTGCAATAACATTTCACAATTGTACAATCTGTACTGTATTTTTGATGAAATGGTGAGCAGGAGAAGCTTATTTTAAAACATTTAAAAATTCTACTGACCCCAAACTTTTGACCAGTAGTGTATATATAATATTTAAATGGCAATGAAAAAAGTTCTGTACCTGATTGTTGATCTCTAGTGATTCACAAGCTGTTCTTCAATTCTCAATCAGTGATCCCCTTGCTGTGTCTCATTACCTGCAACAGAAACACCTGACTCACTTACCTGTCATTGTTTTCCGTTTCTCCAGATGCTTCACACCAGAGTCCAAAAACAAAGAAAGATCTGTCATTTAGGCGAGACCGGGGATAGTTGTAACACGGTTCAGTTGTAACACTTCCGATGTCGTTATAAACAGTAGAGTCCTGTGATATACACAGCAGATGTTAGAGGGGGAAAACTACATTTGAGCTAAGAAAGTAGCCTACTATGTTTACTTAAATTATTTTGGGGATAGCAATGCCGCATGTCTTTGGACTGTTGGGGAAACCGGAACACCCGGAGGAAGCCCACGCCAACACAGGGAGAACATGCAAACTCCAAACATAAATGCCAACTGACCCAGCCGGGACTCGAACCAGCGACCTTCTTGCTGTGAGGCGACAGTGCTAACCACTGAGCCACCGTGTCACCTTTTTTTCTTTACTAAAAAACTATTTTAATGTATTTTAAATCAAGATAAGCCAAACGTACTAGCCCACATATCAAATTTTAACATATGGGCCAAATACTACATTTTACATTTCAAATCTTGCGTGCCACCTTAAAGACGGCGCCACCTCTGCCAAACCCGGGCCATGTTTGGCCCACATGCTGTATTCCAATGCCTGCTGTGCCAGCTTTATGTCAAATCTGGGCTAGAATTCTTTGCTATCTGGGATCGCACCCATTTTTATCATCACATAATCTGTATAACCAAATCATATATCTTTTTTTGATGGATGCTGGAATTTATTCTGCAAATGTGTTTCCATGAAATTTCATGCACATTTTTTTCATATAAGTTTATCCGACCTACTCAGTTGTGTGCAGTATTTTTTAAGAATAAGTAACACTTTAGAATAAGCGTCCATCAGTTAATGTTTTTAATGCATTTACTAACATTAAACTATGAATAATCTTGTAAAGCATTAAATAATCACAGTTCAACTTTTACTAATGCATTATTAAAATCCAACATTGTGCTTGTTAACAATAGTTAATGCACAGTGAGTTACCATGAACTAACTTAAATAATAATATTAATTAATACCGTAATAAATGTAGTAGCAATTGTTTGTTCATGTTAGTAAATACATTAAACAATGGACCATTATTTTAATGTGTTACCAAGTGTCATTGTCTAATGCATTTAAAAAAAATTTGGGATCTTTTATCCTCTCCATTTCTACCACCATCTGTGTCTCATAGTCAACGACAGCAGAGTGTGTAAAGATAAGATGTGAGAGAGGTTACAGGTTTTATTGAACGCTGTACAAACTGGGAAATCTCATCTCAAAATGTGGCATATGACTCTTCAGGAGACTGGATATGTCACCACAGCAACGGATCACCATCTACACATCCTGACGGGTCAGAGAACATCATATGAACACAAGCCTGACAAAAACAGCCAAGGTCAAAGCTCACTGCAGAGGCGTGACAGCGTTGATAATTAAATCCACCCACGCTCTTTAACATACCAAACGCTTAAAACATCTTTCGTAGCAGAGAGCTGGATGCTTGGTTAAATGAATCTCTTGGTTTTCTAGGCTGTCCATGTTTTGTTAGTTCTGCTGAGATTGAATGGTGGTATTGAGTATGGCAGATCTGAATGATTGAGAAGAATAACCTTGTGAAATTCTCAGAAAATGCCACAGAAGTTAAAACCATACTGTTGCCAAGATGCTAAAATCTTTTCAGGCTTTACACTGATGGACACAGTGTATTTGATCAAATGAATGGCACTTCTGAGAAATAAGACTGGAATGATAAAAACAAAATCGTCAGTCGTATCTGTAGTCTAATTAGTTTTACATGGAGAAGGTCTCCCTGTGGGCGTGTGGGGATCACATAACTATCTGGATTCTGCTCACTTTATCTCATTAACCTCCTTGTTTAATAATTAGTCACACTTACATGTGGAATAAATTAATCGTGTCTCTTGTGATTAAAATCCTTTCAACTGTGCAACCAGTAACCCGTTTGTGTGATGATGGATTTAATCCACTAGATGTCAGTATGACTGTTTCAGCCGGTAAAACGTAAACAATGATTTGTTATTTAAAACAAGAGCACATTTAAAGCGATAGTTCGCCCAAAAATGAACATTTACTCAATATTTACTCACCCCAAGTGGCTCCAGACCTTTATAAGTTTCTTTTGAACACAAAAAAGAGGATCTTTTAAAAAAGTAGGAGGTAGCCTAACCGTTGACTTCCATATTAGCCTAAGAAAAACAGATAGGCTAGAAGCCAATGAGCCTACTGGTTTCTAGCATTCATCAAAATATCTTATTTGGTTACCCTGCTGAAAAAACCAGCATATGCTGGTAAGGTATGTTTTGATGCTGGTATGTTGGTCTCAATGCTGGTTTTGCTGGTCTCAATGCTGGTCTCAATGCTGTTCTTGCCTCAATGCTGGTTTTGCTGGTCTCAGTGCTGCTCCTGACCAGCATTGAGACCAGCAAAACCAACATTGAGACCAGCAAAACCAGCATTGAGACCAGCAAAACCAGCATTGAAACAAGCAAGACCAGCATCAAAACATACCTTACCAGCATATGCTGGTTTTTTCAGCAAGGTAGGAACAAGTGAATAGTGAGTAAATAATGACAGAATTTTAATTTTGGGGGTGAACTATCCTTTTAAATGATGATACTAGTGACTAATATTTAGCCTCACTTCTGAAATGTGTTGGTCCAGTGCATTGGCTATTGCTATAGATTATTTTTGTAATTAAATCTATTAAAAGTTGTCAGAATGATGTATATCTGTAAAAGGGGGACATTTTGCAGTTATTTGTGCTCTTAATGTGCTGCTCTAGGCTAGTACACTCTAAAAATGCTGAATTCTGTAAACTGACATCGGGTCAAATATAGACAAACACACCAGTTAGGTTAAAAATAGTTATTTACATGTAATTGAAATAAACCAAAGGCTCGAGTCTATATTTGACCCAACATTGGGTTATAACAGGGGCATCACGGTGGCGCAGTGGGTAGCACAATCACCTCACAGCAAGAAGTTTGCATGTTCTCCCCGTGTTCGCGTGGGTTTCCTCCGGGTGCTCCGGTTTCCCCCACAAGTCCAAAGACATGAGCTATAGGTGAATTGGGTAAGCTAAATTGTCTGTAGTGAATGAGTGTGTATGGATGTTTCCCAGTGATGGGTTGCAGCTGGAAGGGCATCCACTGCGTAAAACATATGCTGGATAAGTTGGCGGTTCATTCCGCTGTGGCGACCCTAGATTAATAAATGGCAATAAGCTGAAAAGAAAATGCATGAATGGATGGGTTATAACAACCCAGCATTTATGCTTTAAGTAAGAGGGAGAATAATAATTCAGCATACAACAAATATTTTAAAAGTTTATCAGTGACTGAAAATTAGAATATTTATTGTGAAATACCCTAAAGGCATGTTTGCTGCAGCCAAGCAATAATAAGCAGAGAATAACAGATTTTTAGGAGAGCGGAGATGAAAGACTGGGACAGCTGAATCTCCCCCAAATATGGTGCATCAATGGCCGTGTTTGAAAGAGATGTGTTATGATGAGAATGTAAAAAGAGGCTCTGAATTGCTATCATTACCATCAGTATAATTACAATCCTCCTTCGGCAGGTCCAGCTGGCACAGACGAAGCTATCAGATGTCACTACACATGGCTAAATCTCAAATAATCCTGAATTTTGATGAGCTCTCACAGCCTCTTTACATCATGAAGTGTTATTTGACTGTTCAGTGACTTTACACTCCACAAAAATCAAGGGTTCTTTCAAAGCAAATTTGGGTCAGATGTATCACATGTAGAAACATAACTGTTGGGTTAAAAAATTTAAGAGGATATAATTACAAAAAAAACAACATATTTTTGCAAAAAAAAAACAAATTTACCTACAATTCCAACCCAGGTACATTGTGGATACGTACCCCCGTCTACATCCTGGGGACTGTAAAATATGTAGATCTCCTTGCAGTTTTTTCGAATTAACATTAGACACCAGAGGCCGTTGTGTACACTTTTTGATGATCTCAATTTTCTTTCACGCTTGCCATTTGTATATCCTTTTCTCGCTCAAATCCACCAGAGGGTGCAACAACACACATTTCAACTGACTGACCAACTGACCCGACCACCCCCTTCCCTAAACCCAACCGATAATGTTTTCAAAAGCGATCTAGAAAAAGAAAAGCCGTCAGGGCCATGCAATTTTACCACTTTTTCAGATTTTACCACATTTTTGGGCCTGTTATTTATTTTTTGGATTTTGTTTTACCTGCTTTCTTTAACTTTTAAACTGGTACCACCAGAGAAGCCATCCATATGGAGGTAAGAGGTCAGTTGGTAGCGTGAAAAGGAAAAGAACCTGTTGGTGGTGTCATATTGCCCCGTAGCGTTTGCTTTTACAGACGAAATCCAGCCAGAGTACATATTTTGCGGCCTCCAGAAATGTAGACCGAGGTACATATCCTCAATGAGCCCATGTTGCACAATTCACTACAGTTTTAGCTGAAATGAACACTAGAGGCAGTAGAACACCAACCATCCCCTTTACTTCTTTTCATACATATTGCATTACATGGACAGATTATTAATGTTACCTTAAATATGTTACCTCAAAATAATTATCATTTAGTACATGATTTGTACACAAATACAGTGTGGTAATAGCATCACATACACTGATTTCCATTCAGAAGGGCTTATCCCTATGCACTAATCCTTTCAAATGCTTTACCAAGAGCACAGACATGAGCCCTTCTGAATGAAACAGTGTGCAACATCAAATAACTTCTGTGCAAAGGATCATGGGGGCTCGAAGTGTCCATCAGTTGTACCATTCGAAATTCTTCATTCTGAAGGGCCCTTTGAAGTGGACAGTTTTTAGCACTTCAATGTTTCAACACCAATGTGGCAGCCATGATTTTTTTTTTTACTCCAAAGTGTCCTTCAGAGGGTGATATATCCCATTTGGAAAGCATCGATTATCTGCTTGGCGAGTGGGCTTGACACTCTTTTCCTCTCCATATGCACCAGACACTTTCTTAAACACTCCAAGTTACTGGGAAAACATTGTGCAATTCTGAGTGTGCTTCATGCAGGCAAGTGGGCTTGACAAACCACCTGTAGGAGACAATCTTTTCTCTTTGTGTACATATGTGTATACACAGTTGAAGTCAGAATTATTTGCCCTTCTGAATTATTAGCCCCCCTGTATATTTTTCCCCCAATTTCTGTTTAACGGAAAGAAGATTTGTTTCTTCACATTTCTGAATATAATAGTTTTAATAACTCATTTCTAATAACTGATTTCTTTTATCTTTGCCATGATGACTGTACATAATATTTTACTAGATATTTTTAAGATACTAGTATTCATCTTAAAGTGACATTTAGAGGCTTAACTAGGTTAATTAGGTGAATTAGACATATTAGGGTAATTAGGCAAATCATTGCATAAGATATTGATTAAGGGGGCTAATAATATTGATTAAAAATTTTTTTTTTACTTTTATTCTAGCCGAAATAGACTTTCTTCAGTATGAAAAAATATTATATGAAATACTGTGAACATTTTCTTGCTTAATTTACGCAAATTAATTGCAATAATTTGTGAAATATTTGAAAAAAATACAATAAAATTCATAGGAGGGCTAATAATTTTGACTTCAACTATGCGTATGTACAGTATGTGTTTTTGTGTGTATATGTGTATGTGTGTTAGAGCTGAAGAACTTTGCCCGAAGCCCCAAATCTGAATTTCTATCATTTTACACTGGCTCAGGCTTGCACTTGGCTTGTATGGTAAATAAGCGGCCATGTAGTGCATTTTGATCAGCGCAAGAAAGATGGATGCTGAGGAGGTGAAACGTAGGCTTGCCTCTAGTGATTACATTTTGGTTGCACCAGAAACTAAAGCAAAGTCTGAGGTATGGAGGTTTGACCATGTGCATAGGCTAAGTGCATGCCTAGGTCTATTTGGGGGACGATCCCACCGAATGGGCTTTTCAGTTCTGAAAATGCGAGGAGCATTGCATTGCCTTTATGTTGACTTTAGAAAAGAGCACTGTGCTGTACTTTTTAAGTTGCTAGGTAACCACTGTAACAATCTTGGTGCTGGAGCGCATGATGTCGGATGCTTTTTCCACACGTTTTCAAACATGCAGGCACACAGAGTGATCTGTCAAAAGCATGGCATGCCTGCTGCCAATAGAAAACCATTTTTAAAAAGGCACCGCTCACTGCAAAATATGTGTTCTATTGAGAATAATGAGCCAGTGGTTATGTGTAGAGTACTGAGATGTTACGATGATACAGAAGACTTATTGTAATTCTTTGTTTAAACTTCCAAGTGGCCTATAGCCTACATTAGTCATGAATCATAATTGGCTTTATCACTCCATAAGCTGGTGTGTTGTGTGGTATGCCACAAAATGGCTGCCGTCACATCATTCAGGTGGATTCTGCACACTGGTGGTGGTTGAGGAGATCCCCCCAAAATCTGTAAAGCGCTTTGAGTGCCCAGAAAAGCGCTATACTGTATAAATATAAGGAATTATGAATAAGTTATGTTAAAACATGTATGAATGAAATTTGAATAATGTAGGGCTGTAAATGGCTTTGGGCTTTTAAAAAGCTGTCAATCAAAATGTACTTGTCAGGTTCGGGCTGAATTCTGCCGGGCCTAACTTTTAAAGCCGAATTACAGCTCTAATGTGTGTATAAAATCTGTTAAACTAACTTAGACTTATAATTGGAATGGTACTGCTCGTTTTGGCGGGAAATATGAGCGTGTCTCTTTTAGTCTTTGTGTAATTACGTCACGTCTTTTATACAAATAGAAGAAGTCACTGTGACAGAGGTAGATAGCTGAGGGAGCTGGTATATTTAAATGATTGGAGGGGAACTAGGATAAATGTTCTTACAAAGATGGAGTCTGTGTAAGATTTGATACTAGTTTCAAATAATTTGGCTAGTAAGTGTAATTGAGAAGTTTGGAGAGAATCTAGTATAAGGAGTGAACACTATCCAAAAGCTGAAGCATTGGATATTTAGACAGATAGAAGAGCAGAACAGTAACAACTGATTCAAATCAAGATACTGACATCTTTAATGAAAATTGGGTACAGTAAAGAATCAGTGTCAGAATCAATTTCAAAAAGCAAAGAAAAAATGACAAGAAAAGCCATCTGTTTATATTTATGCATAATTATAACAATCTAATTTCATTCACAAAAGCTTAGTAGTGAGGAGGACTATAAGGTAAGTTCAAAGAGAAAGCTGTAGTCATTTTTGTAGCACAATTGGAAGATCACTCAAAGGTTAATGGGTGGAATATGGTCAAGAGAACACTAAACATGCTATATTGTCATAGCATAACGTTGCGTCAGTTATGGACAAAAATCAACATTGGGTTCTTTTTTTCAATTAAATTTAAATTTAAAAACCCAAAGGTTGGGTGTGTCCATATTTGGCCCAACGTTGAGTTACAACAACCATGCATTTTTTAATGAATGAATCTAAGGTGAAATTAAATATTGGAAATATTTAGTATTACAGATGGAGAAATAGCTGTAACCGATAAACAACAACAAGGGGGCAGCACGGTGGCTCAGTGGTTAGCACTGTTGCCTAACAGCAAGAAGGTCGCTGGTTCGAGTCCTGGCTGGGTTAGTTGGCATTTTTGTGTGTGGAGTTTGCATGTTCTCCCCGTGTTGGCGTTGGTTTCCTCTGGGTGCTCCGGTTTCCCCCACAGTCCAAAAACGTGCGCTATAGGTGAATTGGATGATCTAAATTGACCAAAGTGAATGAACGTGTGTGTGAATGCGAGAGTTGAATGCGATGTTTCCCAGTACTGGGTTGAGCTGGAAAACATATGCTGGAATAGTTGGTGGTTCATTACGCTGTGGCGACCCCTGATAAATAAGGGACTAAGACAAAAGAAAATTAATGAATGATAAGAACAAAGCAGAAATCACAGGGAAAACATTAGCACAAATATACGGAACAGGGAACTTACAGAAAGAATTACAAAGAGATGATATATGAAAGCATCGGTAATGAGTAGGGGAATGGAAGGCCAGCCAATTAACTTCCTATTCAATAGAGATAAACTGAAGAGAGCTATTTGTAAAGCAAGAAAAATAAAAAAGTAATCTCCTGGAAATGATCAGGTCACGTATATAATGAGACATCTTAAGGATAAGGCAGTGGAGGAAGGAAAACTTAAACATAATAATACCTATTAGAAAAACAGGCAAAGACCCTTGAAAACCCTCTAATTATAGATTGACGGCTCTTACATTAAACTTTTGTAAATTTTGTAAAAAGGGTTAGGGTTAGGTAAATTTGGGATAAGTTGACATATTTATTGAAAGTAATGAGTATAACTATAGTAATAATTAATATAAAAAAATTCAAAGTGATTTTAGAAAAGGAAGAGGCACAATAGATCCAGTTGTACGTTTAGAGCAGTGATTCCCAAACTAAGGCCTGCGGGCCAAAGTTGGCTCATCGTAACCTGTGATTTGGCCTGCCATCCCATCTGAGAAGAGAGGGAGAATTTTGGGGAGGGTTGGGGTTAATGCTTTTAATACACATTGTCATTTCTAATTTAACGTAATCCTTTCATTTGTTCGTTTTATTTTTAAGCTAAAAAAAAACAAAAAACTTGAATGAAATGTTTCAATGAAATGTTCAGCAGACAGAGCACAATTCAGAAGTCCTCAATGAGCAAATCAAAGCAAAGCCAGGTGCAGCTTGACTAGTGTATTTAGCATTAAATTCCATAGTGTTATAAATGGAATTCTTATGTTTTCATTATAATATTTTCATTATAAAATGTAAAAAATATATAATGGATTAGTTAATATGTGTAACAGCCAGGCCAGGTTCTCCCCACTCACAGTCAGATGATTCACCCCGTTCACCGTCACCACAATCAGCAAGATCCCCGTCACCCGAATACTAATCACCAGCGCACCTGCACGTCATCTAATGCTCATCACTCCACTCCATAAATACCTTCATGCTCCCTCTCCAGTGTCCAGCCTCGTCGCATCGAAAAGGACAATAATGGGCAGTCTATTCCAGTTCCTATGAGTTATACTTACCTTGTCTTCTCCCTGTGTTTCTTAGTATCTCCGTGTCTCTTCCTAGTGTGAATCCATCCCTGTTGTGTTTCCCGATCCTGTTTGTCATCAGTCGCCAGTTCACTCCATCGTGGCTCCACTGCTCTACATCTCCATTAGAAAGACTTTACCGATTGACATTTCTTCATCATTGACAAACTGTTTACTTACGCATTCAGTTCTCGTCTCTAAGTCCTCCTTCTGTGACAATATGATTAAAGTAATGTTTTCCATTTATTTTTAAATAAACAAGGAAATTTTTCATGGAAACTTTGCAATACAGTTTGATATGTTTACCTTCGGCCCATGGCCGTCAATCAAGTTTGGTTTTTGGCCCTTCATAAGAAAAGGTTTGGGCATTTAAAGAATGAGTAAAGGGTTATGATATGTTGTGGAGAGAGAGAGACTAATAATTGGATAAAAGATTTTTTGGCAAACAGAAGCAGTTTAGCAGTTTTCTTAAGCAAGAATAGGGATTGAGGTGTCAAATACATTTCAAATAGAAAATGGAACTTAACAAGGGAGTGTATTAAGTCCGCTATTGTTCTCAATAATAATGATTTTAGTTAAGTTGAACCAGATATATAAGTCTCTTTTACAGATGATGGGGCTTTTCACTGAAAAAGAGGAAGGAATATTTTTAATATTAATAAAAAGATACATGATTCATTAAGGAAAATAGAAGAACGGGCATATGATTGAGGCTTAAAATTCTCAGTGAAGAAAACCAAAACAGTATAATATGAACATTGAATATAAGTAAATATATATCAGGGACCTGCTAACAATAATTTGAATTTATGCTCACTTCTTACTTTGCTGTTTAACCTGCAATTAATTGTAATTTGTGTATAGGGAATGACAGGACCTACTGGATGTTTTACCTACTGCAAGTTAAGACTTTGGTTTATGATTTGATTCGGTTTGGTTTATGACAAGATTAAGCCAATGGTTTGTTGGAGATACACACATCTGTTTAGATTAATTCTCACACTTCAACAGTATTTATAAATCGTAACTTTAAAAAAAAAATTGTGGGAATTTGCAAGACACATGAGAGAGTCATCGCAATCAGAGACACATGAAAGATCTCATTATTAGAAATATATGCAAAAACTGCTGATATTGCTGCAAATATGGAGATAAGACTACAAAATTATATAAGCGCAAATCAATCAAATGATTTTAAGGTTCACAAACAACTTCAAATTGGCATTTTAGTAGTATCATGTATTAAAGGAGATTTATTTGTAAGTATTTAAATGTGAACTTTAACATGAAGCTTTTTGCGACAGACCTCTGGTGAAGCATACTTTTTAGGAAAGTTTGCTTTATGCTAAAACTTTGTTGAGGCCTGATTTTGTTTGATATTGCAGTTTTTCTTCGATTTAGCTTGAAGTCAAAAATAGTTGAAGTTATTTTAGGGCCTTCATCATCACTCACTAGACACTTAATTTCTAAACTGTTGCAATATGTACAAAAACTAGCATTGTAAATCAGTGTAAATCATTTATGTTCCATCTGAAACTATGTTTACAGCTACCCACCAGACATTCCACTTTGAAAGTTATAGGAGTAATAGCAAACCTATAAATCATTTTGCAAACGCTGTGACTGGCACGTCTTTATTTTCCAAGTCTGAGTTGGATAATTCAGCCAAAAATGACATTTTTGTCATCATTTACTCACCCTCA
>CAIGQV010019101.1:6602302-6615894 GCA_903798115.1 Danio jaintianensis
ACACACTGTCACCCGACGGACAGAAGACAATGCAGAGACATCAGTGAGCAAATAAAGGCAAAAGGCAGATTCTGCTTGACTAGTGTATTCAGCATTGATTACACTGTTATAAATGTAATTGTTTGTTTTTATTGTAATAAGTTAGAATTGTAATAATTATACTGCATTAGTTAATACGACAAATTAATGTTTTCTTTATTAAATATTATTTAAAAAAACTAGAAATTACCTACAGAAACTTTAATGTAATATAGTTCCTAATATAGGCCCTTCTTACAAAAAAGTCTGGGCACCCCTGCTGTAGAGCCTTTTTTACAATGTATTATCAGTCAGCCATGCTGGTGAGCAGAATAATACCCCTGAAGAGAACAGAACGTGTACATTTTGCTGATTTCTGCTGCTGAAAATGATAAATTGTCATGTTTTGGCCTGTAATAATCGGTTGGACCAAAAAAAAAAAAAAAGAAAGAAAAAGAAAGAAAGAAAAACATTTAGAGTGACAATCTAAAGTCAAAGCAAGCAGAATAAAACCAAATAAATTCATTCAGTCAGAATGACACCTTTATCTGCTTATTTATCTATATGATTTAGCATTTTACACCCAGTTTCTCATTGTTTAGACAGCGTAAATAGGTAGAACAACATATACAGTAGTCGATAACCTGTGTAATCCATTTTCTTCATGGCTTTGCATACTGCTAACAGACCAAATTGCATAGACTTTCAATGGAGGAACAGAACTCTAACATATTTGATTAAATTATCTTCAGAAGACAAATGAATGTTTTTAAAGTATTAATTTTCACTCATTCAAGCTAAAATCATGTAAATGTCTTGTTAAACCCAAACACAACTTCCCATGCAGCAAAATAAAGCAAGAAAAAAAAGTGAAATGATCTTCATTGGTCTACGCAGATTTGTCTCTTAAACCAGCATAGCATTGCTTTTGATCCTATCTTTCAAGAATGCTGAAAGCTGATTTGATATGACCACCATAATAGGGTTTAGGGTGAGGCTTTATCCTTTTCTTTTTTCTCCACTACAGACCTCAAGAAAAGAGCTAAATTGATCAGATGTGATGCAGCAGCTCTGCAGGAGTTCACAGCTGAGGCTCCACAACCCAAATAAGAACAATCAATGCTTAAGCCGCAGCTTTTATACAGACTGTTTACAAAATCACTGGCATGCATGAAGTTTAACTTTTTTATATCATATTGCATTACATTCATTTCAAATATTTGATATACAGAGAGGCTTTCAATTATTATTTTTGCTAAGAGTTCCCAATGCAAGAGACATGTTTCCTAAAATGCAATTGTACTAAAAACTAGTAAATCGCCTTTATATTGTTAATGTACTCAAGCCTAATCAAATAAAATTGAAAATAACTTGATATAAATATAAATAAATATGTAATATATATAAATATATAATATATAAATATACAGTGAGATGCATTAACCTGCCATTTTAAATGGATTTATTTGTATAAAAATCACAATAAGGTTACATTACTTAATGTTAACATGTACAGTTACTAATAAATTTGTGGCAGTATGTATAAGACATTATATTTGGGTGTCCATGCCACAAAGTTTGAAAAACCCTGTATTAGTGACATTATTGGACCAATACAACCTCCAATGTACCTATTAAAAAAAAAAAAAAAAAAATCCCACTTATGCCTCGATCTGTATGCAAACATTCCACAAAAATGAAGCATGTAGTTTGAAATGCTGGACCATCGCTATATTTATTCCTTACATACAATGTCCCTGAGGTATACTGTCAAACTGAACCACTGTAAATGTCATCTTAATGAAGCATATGTAAACAGAATGGAGAACGGCTCACTCCTCATGTCAAGCTGAGTGCTCATGTGTGGCTTTTCACACAGTCACCTATATATATTTCCTCACCTATAAGCTCAAGAACATCTAAAAGCACAAACGCTGTGCTTCCAGCCAATTAAAAAGATGATTCATGCCTTTAGCAAGATAAGAATCATTTCAAACCAATCACAGAGCCAGAACCACCAGTGATGCTTTACATAGTAAATAGGCTTTGACGCTTTATTTTACAACATATTGAAGTTTAACATTTTGTTTAAACACATTATAAACCATATAAAATTTTAAATTATTTACAACACATCAAAAACATTTGTAATCAATGACAATTTCTGGCTGTATAACACTCCCAGGTTATTATCAGCTCTTCATATGAACCCTCCACCACAGTATGTATTTTCCCCACTGACAATGAACCATTCTGTAACAAGTGCTTAAGCTAAAACAAACTTAAAATTCAGATTTACAGCTATTTCAGAAGTCAAAAAAAGAGAAAAGAAATAGAAAAGAAAGGCAAACTGATTCACCCTTGGAGTATGACAACTTTTCAATTCAACATTGGCTTCAGTTCACTGTAGCCCACCCATATGATTTTTTTTACATTTACAATACAATAATGCTGTCAATACAATACTCCTCTATGCTAGACACTGACCAAACAGCCTACTTGGTTTAACATAAAAATTAATGTTTGCTTCAGAGATGCAATGGAAATGTCATGAAACAGAAAAGGTTAAAGCCAAAAGGCATTTTTGATCTGACCTTTACATTACGTACCTGGCTAATTACTTCCCCATCTGCATAACCCACATAACTGAGGTATATTTAAAGGTTAAACTTCACAGCTGCTTGATATTGGGTTTACGAAAAGATAAGGAAATGTGTGCAAATAGTTCAAAGGCCCGTGTGTTTAACCTGAAACAGCAAACAGCAACGCAAAGCCATTTCGGTTAAGAAACAAGACTTCAATAAAGCCAAGAAGGTGCCATTAAGAAGTAAAAAGGCACAAATAGCCATTACACTAAAAGAGCATGAAGTTATGGACATGAGTGTTTCCAAATCTTAACTTGTGATTAAAAGGATATATATATCGGCATAGCCTCAGTTGCACTCACGACCTCTCAACTTCAACCAGATCTTTTAAAACTCCAGATCGCAACAATAAAAGGATACTCAAGCCGGTTCTGGTTCACGCATGCTGGTTTGAGGTTTGAGCGTCAGCAGGGTGCAGGTAGACGACACGCTAGAAAACCGCTCGTGGAGAGAGTAGTTACTGCTCCATCCAGGAATCACAGTGGAATCTATTGAGTTGACGCAACATGAATCAGTGTCAGAACTTGGACAAAGCCCTAGACATAGTTTCTGAAGAACCACGTGGAACTTCTTTCGAAAGCTATGGTTGATCCAGAAGTAGAATATACAGTTGAGGAAGCCGTTGGAGGTTGGTAACCACACAGCAATAAACTCGATCCATTCGGGGACAGCACTGCCTGAAATCGCTGCAAACAAGACATTTTTGTTCATTAACAAGATAATAGCCTTTTGGGGGGCATGAAAACATACACTTTTGAAAACAAGTTTCAGAGTGCAAGTGTAAATGTAAAAAACAACCTAAGCCAGGGGTGTCCAAACACAGTCCTGGAGCGCTGGTGTCCTGCATATTTTAGTTCCAACCCCAATTAAACACATCTGAACCAGCTAATCAAGCTCATTCTAGGTATACTAGAAACTTCCAGGGAGGGGTGTTGAAGAAAGTTGAAGGTAAACTATGCAGGACACCGGCCCTCCAAAACTGAGTTTGAACCGCCAACCTGATTTTACCAAGTAGGACATGTTCCTGGATTAACATCAATGTTGATCCTGGAACAACATTCCAATCAGCCAATGAGAATTAAGGGATATCGTTTATGTTAAGTTTAGGCTTACGGTTAGGTTTACACACTTCTACATGATTGTTATCCAACTATTATTCCCCTCTGATTTTAGGAATAATTTACAGTTATGGTTGGGTTTAGGTGTTGGGAATAGGTATGGATTACATTTTCGAACAAAAATGATGTTCCAGGATCAACATAGATGTTAATCCAGGATCGCATCGTACTTGGCAAAATAATGTGAAAGTTTGGACACCCCTGAACTAAGCAATTTGAGATTGATCACACCAAACGTGCATTTTGTGGTGAGAGGTGCCTTTTTTTAAAATGGTTTTCTATTTGCAGCGAATGATTTAAGCGCTGTTTATGCACCTTGTGTTTTTGCCAAAGCTCTCAGTGCCGAAAAAGCACCCGACATCATGCACTCCAGCACCAAGGCCTTTTATGTAATGTAGTTGCCTAGCAACACAAGCGCAGCATACTGCTCTTTTCTTGTCAAAAAAGGCAGTGTGGTGCTTGCATTTTCAGAACTAAAAGCGAGTTTGGTGTGATTGGCCCCTTACAGGACTAGGCACAGGCATGTAGTGACATCTCTACCTATATGCAAAAATTTAAAAAACAAAAAGGAAAAACATTTTCGTTTAGAAGTACATCACTGTTGTGAGAACATACCCTTAGGCACAATCCCAATTCTATTTTTCCCCCCTACCCTTTCCCCTTGAAACAGAGTGTGAAGGGGAAGGACTTCAAATTTACCCCTAAGAAATGGGACAGCACTACATCACCTGCACACATCGTCATGTCATCCACGATGGCGACTGCTTTAGTTATTCCAGTTGCATTGATTAGTGGTATTTATCTTCAGGAAATCACAGAAGGCAACGATATCATGTTATCATAAAGATATAATGTGGCAATAAGCGTAACTGTACTATTTACACCGTAACCATATTCATCTATGTAAACACAAGTAAACAACACTAACGTTATACCAGACATTGTAAAAAAGGTCATTCCCAGCCACTAGACATTTCTGACAGGGCATTGGAGTGTCATCGAGTGACAGATGTGAAAGTATGTTGTGGGACAACTATACAGGAGTTGTCATTATGGATTATAGATAGCAAAATTTAGCAGTTTTTTTTTAAAATTGTTTTTTTAAAAAGCATGACAGTAAAACACGAACGCCGTTATGAACGTATTAAAACATATGCTTGTTTGTTGTAAAAATTCCTAATAATGCCAAAAAAAACTTAAATTTGTGCATCTCCTGACTCGCATGTGCAGTCATGTTGCTGTTGTAGATGGTGTATTCTGGGATATTTTCATACCCCTTGGTTTCTAGTGTGGTCCTGGAAAATCTCAGTTTCAAGGGCTATCTAGCTGAAGAAGAATTGAGACACCCCTTTCCCTTCACGTGAATGTGCAAAAACGAGGGGTAGGGGTAATGGGAAGGGCTAAGGGGTAGAATTGGGATTGGCCTTAGTCCCCTCGCAGTAATTTAGATCAGAAACGTGGTTGAGAAACACTGGAGGACCACCAGCTCTGCACATTTTCCATGTCTCCTTAACCAAGCACACCTGAATCAGATCATCAGCTTATTAGCAGAGACTGAAAGACCTGTAATGGGTGTGACAGACAAAGGAGACATCCAAAACATGCAGTGTTGGTGGTCCTCCAGGAACGTGGTTGAGAAACACTGATTTAGATGTAACAACACATCTGTTTGAATCTCCAAGATGGTTGAAAAATTGCGATGACATTTTAAATGGCACTGAAATGGTTTTCTGTAACCTTATTGTATAAGTGTGACAGTGCCATCCTCATTCAGATTGAAGTAACAAAGAAATACTATAATTGTTTATGAAACTACAGTGAATTAGTGCATCCCTACATATGATTCAAAACACTATTGTAAAACACCTCTGCCGTTATATAGTACAAGGCTCAAGCTGTTCTTTTCCACACAAACAAAGTTGACCATAATCAAGGGCTGTCAAGCTCCAAAAAGGACAAGCAAGTGCCATAAAAGTGGCCAATTTAAATGCAATGTAGGAGGGCTTCAGTCTCCTTGTCTTGTTATTCATCTGAGCTCCCTGAAAACGCTGTGATTATCTCTTCATGTTTGCTGAAAACAGCAGCTGCAGTACGCTCTCTCAGGTCACTGTCCTTCTCTTATCACAGGCTCTTTTTTTTTTTTTTCTAACATTTAAATTTTATATTTCCCTTTCAAGCCAGAGATGGTCGTGCCATATAAGTAGCACAGCAGATAATGAGCACTGTTTGGTCACACATTTAATCTGAGCTTTTAAAAACTAGAAAGTGTGCACTACTATCATTAGACTCTCGGCATCCTGGACACCAATATTTTAATGATTCATTAAAGATGAATCAATGTCTGGCCAGTGTGATCTGAGATGTCAGCATGAAGATAAAGGTTCCCATTATCCTGTATTACAGCACACAGTAAATGTATAGTAACACCCTTAGTTGTTTTCTTTTGACATCTAAACGGTACATTAACATGACTGATGTAATTAAAAAGTGAAAAGTTTTTCCTGTGTTTGTGAAACGTTTCAAATACACACTACTGACAACCTCAGTCATCTCTAAACCTTTTAATCGAACTGATTGAGCTCTAAAATAAAATAACATTAACACAAGGCTGGTGTAGACCTTTTCTAATTTGATCAGGGGGACATGTACACTGAAAATTAAACTAGAAATTAATGTGCAATGACATAGTAGTGGCGTAATGGTGTCTGACACACTGAACAAGCTGTTATTTTTTGTACAAAGTGTTAGAAATTATAACACAAAGCTTTACATGCTCGTCTTCTAATTAGTACCAAAAATAAACTACTTTAAATGAAAGGGAAAAAGCAATAATAGAATAGTAGTCTGTGCAAACAAGAGGAAACATATTCTTATGACATGCTATATCAAATCAATCTGATTTATAGCTTGTGACAAACAAACATTAACAACATTACAATCAGAATTTTTCATTCCAACTGGAATATAAGATGTAAATGTATATCCATCCACTATTAATTCAACACACTAATGTTAGTACATCATTTTACATTTAGGAGAATCCATGACTATTTTGTTCATAAAGAATTCATGCAATCGTCTTAAATCATAGTGATGTTGCAAAATGACTTCTGGGAAACGGACCTTTTTTGTTGTTGCCAAATTAGTGGTTAATTCATATGAACTCATTTCTGTCATGACAACTCAGAGATTCAATATAGTAATGTATATGTATATTGCAATATTGATGTGTTTGATCTTGGAGGCATAGATCTAACCTGGTGGCATATAACTTGGTGGCATAAAAACTATTTTTATGAGATTTGTACATCACATAAAAGCTGAATAAATATGTTTTCAGTTCTTGGTTTGTTAGGAGAGAGAGTAATATTTGACTGAGATAAAACTATCTGAAAATCTAAAATCCGAGGATTCAAAAAATGTATTACTAAGAAAATTGCTGTCTAAATGAAGTGCTTGGTAATGCACATCATTCAAAAATCAATAATTTTGAGCCACACAGTGTATTTCTAGCTATTGCCAATAACATATCTGTGCAACATAAGAATGGTTTTGTGGTGCAGGGTCACATTTGAGCCTTACTCAAAGCTGTTGTGATAGGATATTTAACCCTTGAGCACTGTTCAAATTGACTACCCTTTCGTTATGTTCGTGGCTGTTTTTGCCTCATTGACTTCCATTATAATGACATTTTTTTTATTGCAAAGCCATGACAGCATATAATCATGCATTCGTGATTGTTGGTGTTTTTCCCTGTTGGGAAGAGGTAAAACTTAACTTTTACCGTCGATCATCAGTTGGCACCATTAACCCTTTAGATAGGCCTGTGCAAAAATGTTTCCGACTTTTATATGAAGTAAAACAATGACTTATAGTGTAATCAGAGTGTATTGTTGATTTTTTTTAAATTTCAAAGCATCTTGCCAAAATGTGTGTGAAAATAAGATTTGTCACCAAAAATCATTCCATTTGCTGAAACACTGAGAAAGTTGTGCCCAAATTAAGACTCAAAATCACCCCAGAGTGGATGAAAACACCCCAACAGCACATAAAGGTTAAGACTGACTAACTAACAAACTAAAACACTTAAAACGTATGTTTCAGAACTTTATCATCAAATTCTGTTTTTAAAAATTAGGGCCACATAGATATTCTTCTAAACACAGGGGCGGATTTAACCAATAAGCAAAGTAAGCGGCCAATTAGGGCCACCAAATAAATACATAGAAGTATAAATTATACCTATAAATTATATATAACATAGTTTTCTAGCATATTTTGTACGGTGAGGGTCTAAAAATTTTTTATTTGAACGTAATTATTACATCTGCGCAAATTTGTCCCCCCACCCTCAATCATGGATCGGTCCAGTGGTCAAATCAGTAAAGATGTTGATTTAAAAACTAAATAGTTCATTTATTGTTTTTAGTTGTTAATTTTAACACAAATAATTTCAAAGTTTTACATGTTATTATTATTTTGCATTAAGATAAAAGGTAGAAAATGAGATTGAGTGATAAGAAAAAACAAACAAACAAAAAAAAAAACAGTAAAATAAATAAATATTTAATTTAATTATTATTTATTTTTTATTAAATATATAATTTAAAATAGGCCTACAAAAGGTGCATTTTAGGACTTTTGGGCATGGCTAATCACTAAATCCGCCCCTGCCTAAACATGTTGATTTCCACCACAAAATGTCATGAATAAATGAATCACTCTCTCACCATTGTACAACATGATGACCATGCAGGGCGTCCAGCAGGTGTAGTACACGGTCATGACAGGAACCAGGACCCTCAAGGCGACTTTAGGCCTGTACCCTCCACCCCAGCTGTGTCTCCTCAACTTTGACCTCTGCCTCTTGGCGGCGACCCAAAGCCTGAGGTTACAGAAGGTCATGATGGCCGAGCAGGGGAAGAAGATAAAGCAGGTCAGAGTGAGAGAATAGCTGACATTACTGGAGTACAGAGGGTTGCACACTAGCGAGGCTCTGGAGAAGTGCACTTCAATGATGCCTGCAGGGAAAGAGATGGGGAACAGGAGCACTGGGGGGAAAACCCACGAGAATGAGATTAAAAGCAATGCTCTTCTCCTGGTCAACAAAACGGAGTACTTCAGGGGGTAAAACACTGCTATGTATCTTTCCAGGCTTATGGTCGCAAGCGTGTACATGCAGGTGGAGTAAATGGTTGCGTTGAAAAACGCCACGATGTGACAGAAGGGGTCCGGGCCCGCGTTATACTCCTTTATAAAACTCACGCACAGATTGAGCGGCATTATAAGCAGCGCGAACGCGGAGTCCGCTCCCGTTAACGATAAGAGAAAATACCGGGAGTTTCTGGACCATCCCGACACCGCTGAAGCTATGACCATCACCACTGCAATGTTTCCCAAAGTTATCATCACTCCCAAAACAGAAATGATGCCGATTTTAATGGGACGGTGAGCCTCTAGTGTCCTGTGTAGATCCGTGACATTAAAGTCCACTGGTGGGAGGGAGACGTTGGTGGTGTCGGACATGATGATGGTGTAGTACTATCAATAATCCATGGCGATTTGAAAATTGCTTGTTTTTCAAAAGATACACACGGTTTTGACAACAAATAAACTGTAAGCAAACAAAATCCACACACACACGGGACACGCTCCGGGAAAGAAGAACACCTGTAGCAAATCAAGCTCAGGTCACGTGCTGAACGGCCTTATAATGATCACAGGTGACCCGTTTCTGAACGCAGAAGCGTCATGTTTGTAATGGACACATGATTTTGTTTTTATTTAGGCTACTGGAAGACTCTTTATCAAACTGCTGTTTGTTTCTTTAGGGTCTTTTGAATAATACAAGTTTTATCTTAAAGGGATAGTTCGTCCCAAAATGAATATTTACGCACTATTTACTCATTCTCGAGTGGTTATAAATCTTTATGAGTTTCTTTGATCTGTTAAACACTAAGGAATATATTTTGAAGAAAGCTGAAAACCTGTAACCATTGACTTACATAGTAGTAAAAACAAATACTATGGATGTCAGTAGTTAGAGGTTTTTAGCTTTCTTCAAAATATCTTCTTCTGTACTTAACAGAAGAAAGAAACCCATAAAGGGTTAAAACAAGTAAAAGGTGAGGAACTGATGACAGAGTTAAAAATTTTGACTGAACTATCCCATTAATTAATTTTTTATATGTGATTTGAGATCATGTGATTAAAAGTAGGCCTACATCTTATTCTATGCCTCAAAAGTGCCCTTTTCTATGCTTTTAAAGTCCTAAATGTTCTGTGGAAATGTTTCCATAAAAGCATAAACATGTTTAAAATATAATAATAACAAAATGCATTTGCTAAAATGCAAATACTAATAGAAATAATATTAAAATTTTGGAATTGGAAATGTTTGGATAAAAGCATATTTGTTAAATTTAACTGATAAAATGTAAATAATATTAAAATGAATATTATTAACGTGAATAAACATATTAGATAAAAATATACAAATTGTTAAATATGAATAAAACATCATTAAATACAATTCAAATAAAAAAATCGAACATTTGATTGAAGTAAATAAAATTAGATTTAGGCATGGGCCGGTATAGGATTCTGACGGTATGATAACCTTGGATAAAAATATGACGGTTTCACGGTTTGACGTATTGTGATTACTGCTCTAAAATATATTCTTTTTAAATGTCTGGGTAAAAAACTAAAACTTGTTCCACTTTGAACACAATATATTTTATTTTGAAAAACATTTAAAAGATTTTGGAACAGTAGAGATGTCAGGCTAAATAAATCAAATGAATCATTGACTTCTGCTGTCTTCATTAGTTTTAAAAACACAGATTTCTTTACAATTTAAAATGGGTATCTTTTCTGCTGGAGACACTGTTGTCTTAAAAATCTAAAAAAAAAAAAAAAAAACGTAAGGAAAAAACTCTTATACCTTAGGAATGGTATAGTCCCTTTATTCATCAGGGGTCGCCACAGCGGAATGAACCGCCAACTTATTCAGCATATGTTTTACACAGCGGATGCCCTTCCAGCTGCAACCCAGCACTGGGAAACACCCATACACTCTCACATTCATACACATACACTACGGCTAATTTAGTTTATTAATTTACCCATACCACATGTCTTTGGACTGTGGGGGAAACCGGAGCACCCGGAGGAAACCCAGCACGGGGAGAACATGCAAACTCACACAGAAATGCCAACTGACCAGCCGGGACTCAAACCAGCACACCTTCTTGCTGTGAGGTGACAGTGCTAACCACTGAGCCACCGTGTCACCCCAAAACGAGTACAAATAAATGTAATTAAAAATATATATAGAAGCAAAATATGTTTCAAAAAATGTTTTTGAACCACAGAGTAAAATAAAAAGTGAATTTTAACGCCGCTTTTTAAACACAATAGCCTAGATATGTTTTTAATGGACAGATGATCTTGTTTTTAAATTACTGGGGGTCACTTTATCAAACTGCTGTTTGAATAGCGCAAATAAACCCAAAGTTATTTTAGACTCTTTTGAATAATACATTTTTATCCTAATTTTATTTTAATAGTTATTTGAGGTCATGTGACTACAAGTGTGTCTTTTTATGCCCCATAATGCTTTTTTAACCCCAGGGTTTTCAAAGTCCTAGCTCATCTGTGGAAATGTTTGTGTAAAAGCATTAAAATTAAAATAATAACAACATGTAACTGATAAAATGTAAAAAATCTGTCAGCAGGGTTAATTACATTAATAAAAGCATTTAAAATCTTAATCATAAATCTTTTGTGTGTTTTGACAAAGGAAAAAAAAATAGTTATATAGTTTCTAAGAACATCATTTAAAAGCATTAACTAAATTAACTGCTCAGAACTCATTTGCATATCTTATATCATAAATAATAAATAATTTGTGCATACTGAGGAGGAAAATACAGAGAACACACTCTGTAGCAATATGCCACCAGGACATAGACAAATGCATAGATAACATACAGTTTAATGTATTTTTACACTGCTGAGCTGAATTATTATGTGGCTCGACAACAAAGCACTCAGCGGTCTGATCCCCAGCCTAAAAAGACATTTATCCTTGCAAGTTAATTATTAGAGAAGATGTAAAGAAGTGGTATTTAAGTGCTAAAGTTTAGTTGTGCTGCAGTTGGATGTTCTGCAGTACAAATCACTGTCAAAAACACAATTATCCAAGACATGCTGCTAGACGTCCTTATAAATAATAATACAATACATCACGATTATGAACATTAATTTATTATTTTATTATGTAAACTTTGGTAACACTTTAGTTTAAGTATCAATTCTTATTAACGATAGGCTTATTACTTTACCTGCCTATTACTATTATTATTCATTCATTTATTTATTCATTCATTTACTTAGTCCCTTTATTCATCAGGGGTCGCCACAGTGGAATGAACCGCCAACTTATCCAGCATATGTTTTACATAGTGGATGCCCTTCCAGCTGCAACCCAGTACTGGGAAACATCCATACACACTCATTCACACTCATACACTACAGCTAATTTAGTTCATCCAATTCACCTATAGCGCATGTCTTTGGACTGTGGGGGAAACTGGAGCACCCGGAGGAAACCCACTTCAACACGGGAAGAACATGCAAACTCCACACAGAAATGCCAACTGTCCCAGCCAGGACTCGAACCAGCGACCATCTTGCTGTGAGGCGACAGTGCTAACCACTGAGCCACCGTGTCGCCCTTATTATTATTATTATTATTATACATGCAACCATTGACTTCCATAGTATTTGTTTTCCTTCCATGTAAGTCAATGGTGAATGGAAGTCAATTTCTTAATCATATGTTATAATCACTTGAGGATGAGGAAATAGTATATTTTCTTTTTTATTTGAACTCTCTCTTTAATAACTATTAATAAGAAGAAAATTAGGAGTTTATTGAGGGAAAACTCATAGTTAATGGTTTATAACAGCGAGAATTGTACTTTAAAATAAACCTAAATGTTATAAGTGTCTTTAAAGAATATTCCAACCCAGGCTCATTCTGAAAACGTACCTCTATGTACATTTCTGGAGACCGTCAAATACGTACTAGGAGGTACGTTTTTTGCAGTTTTTGTTTTCGCGAATCCATGAGAGGCCGCTGTGTATGCTTTTTGAGATCTCAAATTTCTCTCGCGAGTGCCATTCGCGCCTGCTCTTCTCTCATAAATCCACCAGAGGCCGCTGTCGACTGACTGAATGACTGACTGACCGATCGATTGACCCACCCTTCCCCTTCCCTAAACCCAACCAATAGTATTTTAAAAAGCACAGATTGACTCATGTTGCAATATTCAGATTGTTGTCAGTGGTGTTCATCACAGCACAAAGTGCTTTCAATCTGGCCAACAACAGATTGTTGACACTGTACAATAAGTTTCTATTTGTTAACATTAGTTAATATAGCTCATCATGAAGAATACCACAAAAATGTTAATTGCATGACTAAAATCCTCATTAAAATCAAAAGTTGTACTTGTTTTTTTTTAATGGAGTTATTAACTAATAAATTTCAGTTGTATTTTTTAACATTCATTCATTCATTTTCCTTCGGCTTAGTCTCTATTTCAGAGGTTGCCACAGTGGAATGAACCACCAACTATTCCAGCATATGTTTCACGCAGCGGATGCCCTTCCAGCTGCAACCCAGTACTGGGAAACATACACACTCATTCATTCATTCACACACACCACGCACACACACCACGCACACGCACGCGCACACACACACACACACACACACACACACACACACACACACACACAC
>CAIGQV010019101.1:6615904-6626923 GCA_903798115.1 Danio jaintianensis
CACACACACACACACACACACACACACACACACACACACACACACACTATGGCCAATTTAGTATCATTAACATTCATTCATTCATTTTCCTTCGGCTTAGTCTGTATTTCAGAGGTCGCCACAGCGGAATGAACACCCATACAAACGCATTCACACACACACACACGTTTGTTTTTGTGAAAAGTGGGTACATTACATAGGTTTCCATTGATTTTATACAGCACAAACCGTATATTGTATTGCCCTAACCCCACCCTACCCCTAAACCCAACCACCACAGGAAACAGTGTACAGCTTTACTCTCTGATTAAACTCATTCTGTGTGATTTATAAGCTTTTTGAGAAATGAGGACGTATTCATATTTCTCATATTTCACCTCCTTTTTGTAATACCTGTGTCATACCTATGTCATTATACAGATTTGTGTCCTGACATGTCACAAAAACACGTACACACACACACGCACACATACACACACCCACTCATACAATATGGCCAATTTAGTATCATTAACATAGTAAATGTAATAAATGTGGTTATGATTCATTATTAATTTTAATGCATTAATGTTTACTAGTGAGACTTTATTGTGTAGCGTTACCTATTGTACTTTATGATTCTTTTGCAATTAATTTCTTGAAAAATATTGTTTAATCTGAACATTTACATACAATAAATCAATAGACATTTTTTTTGTTATTGTAACTGATGAAGTAACATTTTTTGCAGCTTATGTCAGTACTGTGATAAAAAGCTTTAGCAATTAATCGCAACAAGAAAGATTCTGTTTGGACCAAGACATAAGCATACTTGCTGCGGATTTTAATTACTTAAAGCAAGATATGAAAATATGCACCTATATAACAACACCAAAAATAACTTTAGGTATTTAGTTTAGCTTGCTAAGATAATTCTCTCATAGTCTCATCACCCGATTTGGGGTTCAGATTATCAGGAAGCCTTGCATAAATATTACAAACCATTCAATTTGTTTGTCTAATTATTCACACAACCCAAACACAGAAACTTGTGAATGTTTCAATCATCTTTTGTTTCAGAAAAGAGGCTCTTGACTTGTCTCTCGGAGGATTATATTACTTCACTGTCTTGTTTTTTCCCCCTTAAATAAACCACAAAACCTCCCAGCAGTAATTTCCAGAGTGGCTGCTGCATGTAGTCAAATGACGACTGACATGAGTGAGCGTGAAGCTTTGATTGAAGCTGAAAATTGAGAGAGTGGGAATTGATTCTAGATTAAAGTTGTGCCCTGTGAGTATAGTCTCATGTGCGTCACCTCTCAGATGTTTGCTCATCTGACATTCAATTGTTGATTCAAGGGAAAAGGAAATGTAGTGCTTGACTGTGCTGTGATAAATCGATGTCTAGATTTAACTTTTGACACATGCTGGCTTTGCTGGCCTACTTACAGATTAGGCTGGTTTATGACGAAGATTCTGAATGGCTATTCTTTTCATAAATTAATCGCTTTAACCATTAGTCATGCATGCTGAGTTATAAATATACCAAGTTGATGTAACAGAACATGGTTCAAGTCAAAGCAGGGCAAAAATCCAAAATTAAAAAGTATCCATGTCAGTTCTAGACTGTATCTGAAATACCCCCTATACCCTCATTAACTATTCCCTATATTACTTACTCCCGGGGCCATTTATATCAACGTTAATATTTAGCCGCACCATATTGGTGTTTCGTAACATCTAGTTTTTATGAGGTGGGTTGTTAGCCCAACGCTCAACCCCCAACTTGGAGGACCAGGACATACACTACGGACAATTTGGCTTACTCAATTCACTTACAGCACATGTCTTTGAAACCCACACATGCGGAGGAAACACACGGCAGCAACATGGGGAGAACATGCAAACTCCTCACAGAAATGCCAACTGACCCAGCCGGGGCTCGAACCAGCGACCTTCTTGCTGTGAGGCAACATCGCTACCCACTGCGCCACCGTGTCGCCATTCCCTATATTAGTCCACTTATATACTCCACTTAAATGAGTGAATGAAAACGAGTGAGTGAATTCAAGTATTGGGGCGCACTGGAAGGGATGCCATTTTTTGTGTTTTCCTTGTTGATTAAAATAAAATAATAAAATAAAAATGCGGACCCTGTGATAGTTATTTAAAGGTGCCGTATGTACGTTTTTGACTCTTCAAAAAAAACACACCATATTTAAATTCAATCTTGAAGGCTGCTTCAGTGTATACAGCAGCAGCCTTCGAAATGAGACGCAGATTCAGAGTTACAAAATCTTCATTAGGTGATTTTTAATTAGCAAATAATATAAACTTCCCAAAAATTCCTGAAATACTGATTCATCTCACCACAGTACACATTTCCACTGTGTGATGGTCCATCCCAGATGCCTCCGAGCCCAGTGAAGTCGACAGCTCTACTGAACACTGTTAACATACGGCTTCCTTTTGCCACTGTACAGTTTTAACTGGCATTTGTGGATGTAATTATGTATTGTGGTACTTGACAAAGGTTTGCCAAATAAGTCCTGAGCCCATGTGGCCCATATCGCTTATAGATGAATGACGATTCTTCATGCAGTGCTGCCTGAGGGATCGGAGATCACAGTAGTTCAGCTTAGGCTTGCGTCCGTGTCCTTTACGCACTGAAATTCCTCCAGATTCCTTGAATCTTTTAATTATATTATGCACTGTTGAAGATGAAATATCCAAATGTCTTCCTATCTTTCTTTGAGGAACATTATTTTTAAACATCTCAATGATTTCCTCAAGGACTAGATCTTTCTTGGATGCTGCTTTTGTACCGAATCAAAAGTACAATCACCTGTTGACAATCTGGACTTTACTAGAACTATGTTAAGCTGCTTTGACACAATCTACATTGTGAAAAGCGCTATATAAATAAACTTGACTTGACTTGACTTGTTGACATCACATGTTTCAAATCACATCATTATTTAACCAATTTACCTGATTACTAGTTCATGCTTTCATGACTTCTAGGCTGGATTACTGTAATGCTCTGTTCGCTGGTTGCCCAGCATCCTCTATTAATAAACTTCAGCTAGTACAAAATGCAGCTGCCAGAGTTCTTACCAGGTCTAGAAAATATGATCATATCACCCCAATTTTATCTTCCTTACACTGGCTGCCTGTTAAGTTCCGTATTGATTATAAAATATTGCTTCTTACCTATAAAGCTTTAAATAATTTAGCACCTGTTTATCTAACCGACCTTCTGTCTCGCTACAATCCTACCCGCTCTTTAAGATCTCAAAACTCAGGGCTGCTGGTAGTACCTAGAATAGCAAAGTCGAGTAAAGGTGGTCGAGCCTTTTCATTTATGGCTCCTAAACTCTGGAATGGCCTTCCTGATAATGTTCGAGGCTCAGACACACTCTCTCTGTTCAAAACTAGATTAAAGACCTATCTTTTTAGTAAAGCATACACTCAATGCATTGCATAACGGTATGATGCATGAATGTGCTCCACGCAGGTTTTTGCATCTCGTTTATATACACTATGAACAGCAGCTACGCTAATTATTCTCTTTATTCTCTATTTCCACCTGGGGATACTCATCCCGAGGCCCCCAGAGACTATGCAGTGCCACTAATGCAATCCAAGACCTGTGAAGAGATGATCCCAAGGTTTCCATAATCCTGGACCAGGCCGTATCCTGAGCAGCTGCTGTGGTGGTCATGGAGGAGTGGAGAGCATGAGACTGATTCCTGTGAGACCCCAGTGACAGACGAGTCTTCACTGACGTCTAGCGTTCACCAGCCTCCGGCGCCTAGACTGCAGCTCTGCACAAGACGTTTGGCCATAGGAGAAATGGTCGTGCCCAACTGAGCCTGGTTTCTCTCGAGGTTTTTTTCCTTCACTTTCGCAAATTGGTGAAGTTCGTTCCTCGCCGCTGTCACCACTGGCTTGCATGGTTCGGGACTTGTAGAGCTGCGCATCGATGGATTTGCTCTTCAGTGTTTGGACTCTCAGCAGTGAAAATTAAACCACACTGAACTGAACTGAACTGAACTTAAACTCTAAAAACTGAACTGACACCATTTCAATTCACTATAATCTTCTATGTGAAGCTGCTTTGACACAATCTACATTGTAAAAGCGCTATAGAAATAAAGATGAATTGAATTGAATTATAACCAAATTATTACAAGCCAGTAATCTTCAAACTAGAGCAAATGTGGTGTAATTACAGCTCACTATGTCAGGTTTATGAAGGGAGCATGAATTTTAGAAGGAAGTTCTGATTAATGTTGCCTTTTGAATGGACGCTGAGCAATTACAGAATATTAGATATCGGTGCAGCCCTTCATTATGAATGCATTTATCAGAACTGGGGATAATGGAAGATTCAAAAGGCAGGCATATTATAAACTACATAAGTCTCGTGAACTATGCTCGTGAATATTGATTAGGTGATGTAACATTGACGCTGTATTCAAGCATGATGAAGACATTAAGCTTGAGTGAGCTGTATGGCCATTTGCCAGATGGTTGTTTTCATCTAATGATGATGCAACCAGTCGGCAAGGCTTGTGTTGAAAAAAATTTTGTTTAACGTCACTAACTCGAAGCAAAATTAAAGGAATTACCATTTTGCAATATTGTAAGACATGCAAGTCAAATAGAAAACTTGTCAGATGCTGAAGCCAGCTGACAGCATAGCCTAAATATATGTTGGGAAAACAAACTATATACAGTCAAGCCTGAAATCATTCATACCCCAGGCAAATTCTGACAAAGTTTTTCTGCATAAAACATGAATTACAGAATACTGCTAATTTATGGATATTTTTTACAGCGTGTTTGAGTTTCTTTCTTACAAAATATATTTGAAAGAGCACCTCTACCCCATTTTCAAGATTTAAGATAAGTCTTTTGTGTCTCCAGAATGTCTAACACAGCTCAAAACACCCATCAGATTATTTATTAGACCTTTTAGAATATTAGGATTTTCTGCTCTGAACACAATGTAGCTGTTTTTGTGGCCTGTGCCTTTAATGCTAGTTCTCCCCACCCACCGTTCCCACGTGCCTGTCAGAGTGTGCTTTAATCTCCGCCTCGGCTGCGTCAGATAAACAGCACAGTGACAGACATGAAGGAAGCAGATCTCACGTAACGTTTGTGAGAAATACTACAGTAAGAACTTTCCCAATGATTATTTGATGTATTTGTTGAGTTAATTCAAGCCTTTTTACAACCATGAGTCACACACAATGTCGTTACAAAGTTCATACACACACACACAGCGGACACACACGCACGCGTTTAACTTTGCACTGTTTTTGCACTGCAAATTTGACAGCATACATGTTAATATACACTGCTGTATGGATATCCGTTATGTTAATGTACAAAATAAATCAGATTTAATGCCCACAAACCAAGATTGAAGCGTCTTCTTTTATAATTGTAGTGACACGCGGCTGTGGTGATAAAGACGGTAAAAATCGTTGTAATTCATTACAAACGTGCACTGTTTTAAAAACATTTTAAACTTGTAAAACTCGTTCTTGATCACATTTGATGATGATTGATGATCCTAGCGAACTGAACAGATCTTTTATTCCCGGTTGCTTTGCGCACGTCCTGTCTTGCTGATATGATTTTACGCATTACTATGGAGACATGTTAATACGTGGCTGTCAATCAATTTGGTGGGCGGGGAAACCGCACTCCTACATCACGTCGCGGTGGGCCTCAAAATGGGAGGGATTTGGATCCTATTTTAACGTCAGGAAATTTAAAAAAGACTTATTGTCTTTATATCACCCCAATATGACTGTGGACACACTATACCTACACAGTTCTGTCCAAACAGCTCCCAAAAAATGATTTTCATCATAGGTGCCCTTTAAAGAATGTTGAAAAACAGTAGCCATCGACTTCTATAGTATGAAAAACAAATACTATTGGTGGCATTGGCTACCAATTTTCCACATTCTTCAAAGTATCTTTTTTTTTTTGGGGTTCGACTGATAAAAAGAAACTCATACATGAGAGTGAGTAAATAGTGAATACATTTTTATTGGTTGGTGAACTATCCATTGGTTTTTATGTCCTATATAATATTTGTACAGTGTAATAGACAGCTGGTTCAACCGCTGTTTTCCTGAATATATAACATAGCAGGATGAAAATGTGATAATTATGCGTTTATAAATAATACCAGTGGTTTTGGTTCATATCTATGATATTATTGCATTAGTAATACTCCCTGTGCTATACAGAATGGCAGAAACACTATATGCTGAAATAGTAAATATGAATATCATTGCTTCTTTATGGTGAATGTTCACTTATGTGCATTCAAGTACATGCACAAATTAATGTTGTAAATTTATCTCATTTTCAGCTTTTCTGATACAGATTTAATCGCCAGTCCCTTACTAAATAGGGTGCATAGAGTTAAATGTGGCCATTGAAATACAAATGTAAAAAAAAAAATCTAAGTTCAGCTTTGTTTGTTCTAATAATGGTTGAACACTAGATTAATACATTCCAAAATCATGCACTGCTCTGTTTTTATTTTTTCCAAGGGCTGAGGAAGATCATTATAATTGCACATTAGCATTTATTGTAGAGGAAAATAAAATATTAAACAGCTGCAGTGGAATACAAATCTATGAACAGTTTAGCCCCAGGGATCATTTATGTGTGCGAGGAGAACAAGCCTGGGTAAAATTAACCACATTCATCTCATAAAGTGACCACAATCTCAAACAGAAACAACCTCTCACAAAGGCAAACTTGCACTGCTGAAATTGAGCAAGGTATGCAGTTCCATCCCAATTTCACCCCCAAATAAGTACACATTTCTATACTTTGTATTGTACTATGTTTTGTATCTTTGTACAAAAATAGCTCTAAAACTAGTTTGCGGTAAAAATTGGGTAACTAGCCCTACATTACTCAGTTATTTTAACTGAAATGATTACACGGCTGTCTGAAATACTCGCTTCTGATTGGTCATTTCAAGGTATGTTATTCCCAGTTAACAACCTCTGAATAACACAGGCTCATCCAGGAACTTTGAATAACTATGACCGTCAGTGAATATGTTCACATCCATATACTTACATCCACATTCATATATTTCTGCTTGTCTGTCCCACCATGCTGTTTAGCGCTGTCTTGTGAATGAATAATATGTAGGGTATCTATGCTTTATTCTACGGAAATCCTAAGAAGCCATGCAGTCAAATATTTTTTTTTTCCCTTGTTTTCTCGTGATCTCAACATAACAACTCATTTACTCGTGATATCGACATTAAAAAAAAAAAATGTTTTTTTGTGATCTCGACATAACAAAAGTAGTTTTTTTCTGCTTATTCTAGGATGTTAGACACACACATCGCATTATTTGCAGCTTTCACTTTTTAAAGTAGTTGTTAATAACTTGTGGAAAGGACGCATTAAAGCAAAATTAAAATAAAACATGAAACAAAAACATTCTTCATAAACTATTTCATACATGCAACAACTTACTTTGCGCCATCTAGAGCCTAAGCTCTAAAATGGAAACAGTTGAAGGAATATTAGTGAATAATGACATATAATCATATACATGACTATAATTATGAATGTACATTAATCATGAGTGTGATGCGATTGGCTAACAACCTCCTGGATGTACTTTATCCAACCCAGGCTCATTCTGAAAACGTACCCCTATATAAATTTCTGGAGAGAGCAAAATACATCCCAGGAGATACGTTTTTTTGCAGTTTTTGTTTTCGCGAATCCACCAGAGGCTGCTGTGTACGCTTTTATAGATCTTTCAAATTTCACTCGTAAGTGCCATTCGTACCTGCTGTTCTCATGTAAATCCACCAGAGGCCGCTGTTGACTGACTGTCGACTAACTGAATGACTGACTGACTGACCGACCGACAGACCCACCCTCCCCCT
Organism: Danio jaintianensis; assembly: GCA_903798115.1. Classification (NCBI taxonomy): domain Eukaryota; kingdom Metazoa; phylum Chordata; class Actinopteri; order Cypriniformes; family Danionidae; genus Danio; species Danio jaintianensis. The sequence goes on from CAIGQV010019101.1 coordinate 6,623,836, forward strand.
TCCCTAAACCCAACCAATAGTGTTTTAAAAAGCACAGATTGACCTGCCACCCACTTTCCTAAACCCTAAAAGAAAAGCCCTCACCTGATTTTTACCACGTTTTCAGATTTTACCACATTCTCACCCTGTTATGTACTAGTTTATTTATCTTTTGTTTTTGTTTTACCTGCTTTCTGGAAGCGTTCTTCAACGGACTCGAACCAGTGTCGCAGTCAACTCTGCTCTGCATCTCAATTCCGCCGACATACATGTCGAGTTACCGGACAAACTGGTAACAGTGGGAAAGCCGGCCATACAGAGGTAAGCGGTCAGCTGGTAAGCGCGAAAAGCAATGGAGTCATACCTCCCCGTAGTGTTTGTTTTAAAGACGAAATGCAGCCATAAGTACCTCTGGCTACATAATTCGTGATCTCCAGAAATGTATACAGGGCTACGTTTTCAGAATGAGCCTATGTTGACTTTATCCCTTACCTATAAACCATGCAACTAAAATCTTTTTTTGTCACTTAAACTAATTGCTAGTTCCAAGGAAACAAAACTTCTTGTACTAAAATAATAATAATTAAAAAAAAATCTATAAAAAAAGATTTTCTTTTTAAATAGTAAAAAAAAACAACTAATTGTAAAAATGTTAAAAATTACTTAAACTACAACTTGATTACACTATTTAAAAGTATCATGTAGATAATACATAATACAGGCATTAATTAACACAAAATAACAATTATCAATAATTAAATACCATTTATTAATCTTATTTGTTACATTTCTAAACAATTAATAGCTTTAAACATTCTATTAACTTTATTTAATGCACTGTAAACTTACATGAACATGAATAGTGCATTATTGTTAAACATTCATTCATTCATTCATTTTCCTTCAGCTTAGTCTTTATTTCAGAGGTCGCCACAGTAGAATGAACTGCCAACTATTCCAGCATATGTTTTAGGCAGCGGATACCCTTCCAGCTGCAACCCAGTATTGGGAAACACCCATTCACTCTCATTCTCTCACACACACACAGACACACGCACACACTCATACACTACGGACAATTTAGTTTATTCAAATCACCTATCCTGCATGTGTTTGGACTGTGGAGGAAACCGGAGCAGCCGGAGGAAACCCACGCCAACATGGGGAGAACATGCAAACTCCACATAGAAATGCCAACTGACCCAGTCGGGACTCAAACCAGCGACCTTCTTGCTGTGAGGCGACAGTGCTAACCACTGAGCCATCATGCCGCCCTTTAATGTTAAACAAATGTCACCTTATTGAACAATGTAACCAATAATCATATAACCAAAGTGATATTTCAATCAGTTAGCAACTGATAAAGCATAACCTTCTGGGGAAGCTTATCTAAATAAACTGCAAATGTACAGTTTTCCAAAACAGACTGTATTTGCTTATCTAGATGCTGCCGCCCAGTTGACGATAAAAACGTGTCTTTTTTGGGGCGATGTGGAGTCAGTGGGGTGAAATGCCATGGTTCAGATGTGCAGCCTGTGCTTTGAACATTCATTTACATCAGAAATGCAAAGTAAGGAGGGCAGACATCAAATACACCCAGCTCAATTGAAGTTCCTATTTTGTTGTTTGTTAGTGAGCGTTATCAAAACATGGAAATGGAAGCGCCTGTCACCCAGCTAAAATACTGACAGTGAATATGATTGGTAGCACAGTGCCAGTTCATTTTTCTAATAAAAGCTAAAATGATAAACACATTTTCTTATGCTAATATCTGGCATTTTGCAAAAATAAACCTGGGTCTTGTGACTTCTGCATCTAGGTGTTTCTTCAGTTTTGGTTTAAAATAAACATTAACAATGAAACTCTGTATTTCAAATGCCTTTCATAAATTAATACATGGGATTACACTATATGTTAAGGTGTCTTTGTTACTGTGTAACTACTCATTTGTGTACTGAGTAACATTAATTAATTACATGTACTTCTATGGTTACGTTCAGAATGTGGGTTATTATTAGTTGCATGTAATTATGCGCAATTAATTATAATTACTATAGTAAGTACACAGAACATGTGTAACAAGGATACCTTTAAATAAAGTGTGACCCTGTTGTTTTACTCAGCATCAGATTTACCTTTTTTTGACATAGGCAAGGACATTTTATACTTATATTTATGAATTGTATTGTATATTTATTCATTCATTCATTCATTTTCTTTTTGGCTTAGTCCTTTTATTAATCTGGGGTCGCCACAGCGGAATGAACCGCCAACTTATCCAGCATATGTTTCACGCAGCGGATGCCCTTCCAGCTGCAACCCATCAATGGGAAACACCCATACACTCCCATTCACACTCATACACTACGGACAATTTTTGTTCACCCAATTCACTTATAATGCATGTCTTTGGACTGTGGGGGAAACCGGAGCACCAGGTGGAAACCTATGGAGATAGGATTGTTTCGTAATTCCAAACAAATATAATACGATCCACAAATAAATGTGAAGCGATTGACAAATACCAAGTATATTCACAAATAAATCTTAGAGTTCCACAAACATGAATTATAGTCACAAGTAAGTAAAATTAGACTTGCAAATAAAAAAACATACTCACAAATATATATTTTTATTCTACAAACACAATTTTGCCTGACATTTATTTGTGAATTGCGTCCTGTGCATTTGTGGGTAGCTCTCTGTGCATTTGATCTCAGTGCTGCATTTGACACCATCGACCACAATATCCTCATAGATCGCTTAAATTCTACAGGTGTCCGGGGACAGGCTCTACAATGGTTTAAGTCATACTTAACTGACCGTTACCAGTTTGTAAATATAAATGGACAGCTTTCTCAGGTCAGGCCAGTACAGTATGGGGTGCCTCAAGGATCAGTTTTAGGCCCTTTGCTGTTCACAATATACATGCTACCCCTGGGAGACATTATAAGAAGACACGGGATCAGCTTTCACTGCTATGCAGATGATACTCAATTATATATTTCAACAAAACCTGATGAGACGTCTGAACTGTCTAAGCTAACTGAATGTATTAAAGATGTTAAAGACTGGATGACCAACAATTTCCTTCTCTTAAATTCAGACA
>CAIGQV010019101.1:6636923-6648163 GCA_903798115.1 Danio jaintianensis
AAGTTCGTTCCTCGCCGCTGTCGCCACTGGCTTGCATGGTTCGGGACCTGTAGAGCTGCGCATCGATGGATTTGCTCTTCAGTGTTTGGACTCTCAGCAGTGAAAATTAAACCACACTGAACTAAACTGAACTTAAACTCTAAAAACTGAACGGACACCATTCCAATTCACTATAATCTTCTATGTGAAGCTGCTTTGACACAATCTACATTGTAAAAGCGCTATAGAAATAAAGATGAATTGAATTGAATTGAACTAGCCCTAAATTGCTCATGCCCCAACTTTTTTTAGAATGTGTTGCAGGTCTGAATGACAGGAAAGGGTGTATATTTCCAAATGAAATGTAGTTGACCAGACAAACATGAAATATATTGTGTTCATATTGTCTGCAATGAAACTCACATTGCATTTAACACTGAATAAAGCACATAATCAGTACCTGAGGCGATTCAATTCAGTAATGTTGAGTTATATTAATGTGAGTCAAATTCGATAATGTTATGAAGCTACGAGAATACTTTTGTGTGCATAAAGACCTGAAAAAAGGACTTTATCAAAAATGATAAAGATATGAAAAAATTATTCTCTGCAAGTAAAATAATTACTAGTGTGGAAAAAAAAATAGTACATTTCCTAGATTCAATCAGCCTGCCATAGAACTTCAAATGTAATGATAAAATGTTATTCACTTTATCATCATTGGTTTTATTGTTGTGACTGATCATCATAGACTGATCAGCCTTTCCTAGGTGAATTATTCTCTCATTTTTGTATATGACATGGAAAGTTTTATGTTGACTGGATACAAGCACGGCTGCACGGTGGCGCAGTGGGTAGCACGTTCGCCTCACAGCAAGAAGGTCGCTGGTTCGAGCCTCGGCTGGGTCAGTTGGCGTTTCTGTGTGGAGTTTGGATGTTCTCCCCGTGTTCGCGTGGGTTTCCTCCGGGTGCTCCGGTTTGCCCCACAAGTCCAAAGACATGCGGTATAGGTGAATTGGGTAAGCTAAATTGTCCGTAGTGTATGTGTGTATAGATGTTTCCCAGTGATGGGTTGCAGCTGGAAGGGCATCCGCTGTGTAAAACATATGCTGGATAAGTTGGCGGTTCATTCTGCTGTGGCGACCCCAAATTAATAAAGGGACTAAGCCGAAAAGAAAATGAATGAATGAATGGATACAAGCACTAGCAGCACATTTTTGTGGTGGATAGCTGTGTTTGTGTGCACATGCTGTGCTGGTGAGATAGGGACCAATGAGTATTGATTGCATTGCTTTTTGTGTATGTCTCACCTGTAACGTGTGACACAAGGCAGATGCTGCAGAGAGATTACGCCATTGTTCATGTAAAGAGGGGTGACTGCTGAAAGACTGTTATCAGAAAAGCAGAAACACACGCTCACACACATGTAAAGCTGTCCTGATGAGGACTTCCCATAGACGTAATCATGTTTTACCAACAAATAAGATTTATGTATTTTTTTGTTGTACAAACTGTATATTTTTTCATCGCCCTACCCCAACATATCCCTAATCCCAAACTCACAGTAAACTCTGCATTTTTACTTTCTGAAAAAACTAAACTGTGATTTGAAAAAATTGGGACATGATTGGGCAATGTCTTCATAAGTCAACTTCTTCTTGTAATACATGTTGTCATACCCATGCTATTATAGGTCACACACACACGCACACGCAGACGCACACACACACACACACCCACACACACGCGCAGGCAGACGCACACACACACACACACACCATACACACACACGCACACGCACACACACACACACACACACACACACACACACACACACACACACACACACACACACACACACACACACACACACACACACACACACACACAGATTGATATCAGGATTTAGGGTCAGAGACATGTTGACAGGTGTCTGCTCATTTTAATGATGTTTGCAGCACTGCTAGTTTGGTGTTATTTATTTTTAAAATAAATAAATTAAAAAAATAGATTTGTGTCTATTTATACGGGCGGCGGTTCATTCCTCAGTGCTGACCCCTGATATATCAGGGAAAAAGCCGAAGGAAAGCGAGTGAGTGGGAGTGTATACTGAGGGCATAGACAACCAAAGGCTATTTTCAGCAATACTGAACACATTGCGCTGTAGTATACTATGAAAAATACATCTGTGAAATTAACAGCAGCTGTAGTTATCAGAACAGAAAATTAAGTCACATTTTAGTTTTTTCGGATTTAAATGAAATGATAAATTCCATTACTTAAAATAATGTTAATATGCCAGTTTATTCAAGTACATTAATAAATCTTACCCAGCAGGGAAGTAAAAAACAAACAAACTGCAATATGTACAAACCTGAATCAGGTGTACTATTGGCTATTGTACTATTGGCACTAATGGTATTGCAAATCGAAAAAAAAAAGATCCTTACTTTGAGTTCTTTACACATTTTGGCACATAAAATTATTTTGATGTGTATTTGGGAAATATTCTTATCTGTGTAACATGTGTAAGCCCCTCTACTTAATGAAGTTGGTCTTTTTTTAACATTTTATTTATTTTCTTTACTGTAAAATTAAATGAAATGTTTCAAATTATTACAGTTAATTATAATTGCTTAATAACACAATTGCGACTTTTAATTTCAGAGTTCTGCCTTTATTACTAAGAATTGTGAGTTTATATCTCACAATTATGCCTTTATAATTTTTATTTTCTTCGAATTTTGAATACTTTTCCTCAGTTTCAAGAGTTCACACTTAGCTGATGATTGATAATAAAGCATGTTTGGCATGCTGTCCTGGGAGAGAGCCCTGAGCTCAGAATATGCTCGACCCGGGGCTCCTTCCCGTTTGAATGGCGAGAGGGGAGTTTGAGCTCAGGTATGTCTCGAGAACTCCCCTGCTTGTGAATGTGTTAGGAATAGCTATGAGATATAGCTGACTAAGAGTTTGTCTATGATGCCACTTTGGATTAGTCAATTTACTTACATTTAGTCATTTGGCTGACATTTACATTTAGTCATTTGGCTGACGCTTTTATCCAAAGCGACTTACAAGTATTATGCAGAGGCCAATTATCACTGCAGAGCAAACGGGGGTAAGGTGTCTTGCTCAAGGACACTTCAGTCATTGTCTGCTTATATTGTATGTCTTTGGGCGGTGGGAGGAAACCAGGGAACCCAGGGGAAAACCCAAGCAAGCACTGGGAGAACATGCAGACTCCCCACAGAAACGCCGACTGGCCCGGTAAGGGCTCGAACCAGTGGCATTCTTGCTGTGAGGTCACAGTGCTACCACTGGGCCGCCATGCCGCCCTATCAGGAGAAGGGGGAGGAGTAGGGGTGGAAAGGGGGATTCTTCAAGACGAAGATGACTGGAGTGAAAAACTCTGGTTATTTATAGTGAGTTAGGATTCGTCTGATTGGCACAATATGAGTAGCTGATGCGGGACCAGCCGTGATTAATCATAAGCATGTGACCCTCTCGAAATTAGTTTATAAATAAACCGCACTTATATTTGTCAGTTCTTACTTTATAACTCGCAAGAAAACACACTCTTTCATCTGTAGAAACACACTCTTTCATCTCTCAGACACTTTAACAAACACAATTTGTACATTTGTACTAGACACTTTCTTACAATCACTCCATATAAAAACATTGTGCAGTTCTCAGAATGCCTCACACAGGTGAGTGGGCTTGACAAGCCACCTGTAGAAACACTCTTAGTCCATATGCACCAGACACTTTACTTAAAACTCCCCCTTACAAGGACTCAATAAGGAAAACAATGTTTACTTGTGAATGTACCACAAATCACGTTTCACTGCTTGTTTTCATCAACCTTAAATACCTATTTCCACAATATCCCAGCAGGCACACAACGTCATAAGACATTAATATTAGGTTAGACTTAGGTTGTGATGTCGGGTGACCAAAAGTCAATGTCTAGCCAGCGTCTAAGGACAACGTTATTTTGATGTCCAATAACGACGTCAATTGATGTTGATATTTGGTTGATTTTAGGTTATGTTGGAAAGTGACCAAAATCCAACGTTGAGCCAACATCTTAAACCAATGTCATATTGACGTCAAATACTGACATTTAGTCGTCAGGTATGGCAACCAAAATCCAACGTCTGATAGACATCATAGTGTTTAACGTCCACACAACGTCAAGCTGTAACATCATTAGACGTTGATATTTGGTTAATTTTAGCTTGGACTTTGGACATTGACGTTGGCCTGATGTTGGGTTCTGACGTCAAACTGATTTTCATTTCCAAACAAAATGCAACGTCCCCACAACGTCAATCTGATGTCATGTTGGTTTCCTGTGCCTGCTGGGATCTTACACAATATTTTTCTGTCTTATACAAAAGTACTTGTATAGTCTGTCTTAGGTCATGTGTACAGTTTAAGTATGTATAGTATATGCATAGTTAGATTACCGCTCTAATGTGTTAGTTATGGATAGGTTTAAAATAGCTCTTATGTCCAGTGTTATGTTCATATTTATGATCACATTTATTTATGTCGCACCATGGTCCTGTGAGACATGACATTTTGTTCCATTGTATGTCCACAATGACAATAAAGCTAAACTTGACCTGCAATTCAGAATTTGTACTTAATACTTCGCAGTTCCTACTTTATACTGATATAAATGTATACTGTTAACTTATAACTGGCAATTGTGACTTTTTAATCTCTGTATTCAGACTTTACTTCTCTTTATTGTGAGTTTATATCTCACGATTTCTTACATAATTACAGTCTTTCAGTCACTATGGTTATGTTTAATTACATGCTTTACACGCTTTATACAGTGCGATCATCATAGGTGATTTATAAAATAGTCTTTAAAAAGCATTAAAACTGGTCTTTTTTACAAATAGAAAATTACTTCTATTTATTTCCACATTATATGAATATGCACGGGCGACGCGGTGGCGCAGTGGGTAGCACGTTCGCCTCACAGCAAGAAGGTCGCTGGTTCGAGTCCCGGCTGGGTCAGTTGGCATTTCTGTGTGGAGTTTGCATGTTCTCCCCGTGTTCGCGTGGGTTTCCTCCGGGTGCTCCGGTTTCCCCCACAAGTCCAAAGACATGCGGTATAGGTGAATTGGGTAAGCTAAAATTGTCCGTAGTGTATGTGTGTGAATGAGTGTGTATGAATGTTTCCCAGTGATGGGTTGCAGCTGGAAGGGCATCCGCTGCGTAAAAACATATGCTGGATAAGTTGGCGGTTCATCCCGCTGTGGCGACCCCAGATTAATAAAGGGACTAAGCCGAAAAGAAAATGAATGAATGAATGAATGAATGAATATGCACTTATGCTATATGTTGCAATGTACTGTATACTTAGTACAAACACATTCTATCTGTTTGTACTATATAAATAGCCGCTGCTTTAATACCAGACCAGCGTATTTGTGAAAATGCAAATCAAAATTATGCAACACAGTTCTGACAGAAGAAAATGTACTTGCCAAATACATCCATGCTTATGCAAAGGACAAAACATTCTGTAGCATTTTAAATGAACATAGTAAATATGTCCATCCATTAACACCTTGTGAGTGAATTACCACAGATATTCTTGTGCATTTTGTGCTGCTGTTTGTTTGCGTCTGTGCTGTGGATGAGCAACGAAGCCTTTAAATAGCATGTTTAAACTCCGAGGGAATGATCTGATCGCAGCTGCTCCCCCTTTTCCAGCTCTCTGCGATCAGACACCTGTGACCAACTGCATATTTTTAAACTACATTCCTAAACAGCAGCAGAAATCACTTTAAATCTGCTAAATTATCTGTTGTGTAATCATTTATAATTTCAATATCTCTTGTATAATGCTGTTTTTGAGCAGTGGGTGGTTTCATCCCAGAGAACTCAAAAGTGTGGTTTTATTTATGGTTGTGAATTGCATTATGGGACCTCAATTTCTGCTCTGTCCACTTTTGATATTGAAAACTCAACTCTACAGTTTAACAAAGTGACTTTTATTGACATTTTAGTAGTTAGAAATAATATAATGTTTAAGAAATAATGTACAGAGAAATAAGTCTGTAAAATAACAAAAAATGTACTGGCAGCTTATTACAAGGTTTTTGTAGCGTAATATACAACACCAACCCAGACAATATTTCACTTTAAACTATAAAAAATGTTAATAAAAGTCACTTTTTCAAACTTTTCAAGGTTAAAAGTTGTCATAAGAATTTTCAAGGTCTCATAATGCAATTCAAAAGCATAAATAAACAAAGGAAAATGAATGAATGAATATATAATATATATATATATATTGATTCATTTTCTTTTCGGCTTAGTCCCTTTATTAATCTGGGGTCGCCACAGCAGAATGAACCTTATCCAGCATATGTTTTACGCAGCAGATGCCCAGCTGCAATCCATCACTGGGAAACATCCATACACACTCATTCACACATACCGCCAATTCACCTATACCGCATGTCTTTGGACTTGTGGGTGAAACCGGAGCACCCGGAGAAAACCCACGCAAACACGGGGAGAACATGCAAACTCCACACAGAAATGCCAACTGACCCAGTCGAGGCTTGAACCAGCGACCTTCTTGCTGTGAGGCGATCGTGCTACCCACTGCGCCACCATGACGCCATATATATCTATAAGTAAGTGTGTGTATATATATATATATATATATATATATATATGCATAAATATTTATAAATAAAGAAATAAGATAAGTTTATTTAATATGTTGTGGCATTTTGTGAGTTTTTATATCTCGCAATTCTTGCATTATAACTCACAAAATATGACTTTATAACTCGCAATTGAGAGACATTTTAGGGTTATATCTCACAGTTCTGACTTTATTTCTCAGAATTGTATGTTTATATCTTGCAATTCTTACTTTCTAAGAAAGTTGAGTTATGAAAGTTATAAAGTCTGCGAGTTATGAAGTAAGATTTGCAAGATATAAACTCACAAATCTTACTTCATAACTCGCAAATAACTCGCAAACTTTATAACTCACAATTCTTTAGTTTTTTTTTTAGAATTCAGACTTTATTTCTCATAATTGTAAGTTTAAATCTCACAATTCCTACTTTATAACTTGCAATTGTGACATTTTATTTCAAAATTCAGATTTTTTTTTCTCAGAATTGCTATTTTATATTTGGCAATTGTTACTTGAAAATGTGACTTTTTCCCCCTCAGAATTCTGACTTTATTAAAATGACGAGTTAATATCACCCAATTCTTACCTTATAATACTTACCTGCAGTTCTCCACGATGGACGTCCAGTGTTCTCCAGCCTCCGGCGCCTAGACTGCAGCTCTGCACAGGAAGTTTCACCAGAGGAGAAACGGTTGTGCCCAACTGAGCCTGGTTTCTCTCTAGGTTTTTTTCCTTCACTTTCGTCAATTTGTGAAGATTTGTTCCTTGCCATTGGCTTGCTTGGTTGGGACTTGTGGAGCTGCGCATCAATGGATTTGCTCTTCAGTGTTTGGACTTTCAGCAGTGAAAATTAAACCACACTGAACTGAACTAAACAGAACTGAACTCTGAAAACTGGACTGACTGTTTCAATTTACTAGAACTTCTATGTTAAGCTGCTTTGACACAATCTACATTGTAAAAGCGCTATAGAAATAAAGATGAATTGAATTATAACTTGCAATTACTACGTTTTATCTCAGAATTCTGACTTTTTTTCTTAGAATTGCGAGTTTATATCTCACAACTCTTTATAAATTGCCATTGCAAATTTTTATTTCAGAGTTTTGAGTTTCATCCTCAGAGTTGCAAATCTACACAATTCTGACTTTATTTGTCAAAACTGTGAGTTTACATCATGCAATTCAGACTTTATTTCTCAGAATTGATGCTTTATGACAGAATTCTTACTATATAACTTGCCATTGCGACTTTTAATCTCAGAATTCAGGCTTTTTTTATTCAGAATTGCACAATTCTAAGAATTAAAGTCAAGTTTTGTGATATATGATATGACTTCATGTCTCAGAATTGTGAGTTTATATCCCACAATCAGACTTGCGAGTTTGTACAACATATAAAAAGTCACAATAACTTTTTTATATTCAATGGTGAAAATTGATTCAATGGTGGCCATACATTCAGCCACAATAAACCTTAACATTTTAAATCATGAATATGCCATGAATCTCAACCTCTTGTACTTCTGATACATAAAAAATCTAATAAATATGTTTTTTTACAGGAAGAAAAAAAAAAGAGAAGACTTAAGTGTTGTGTAACCACAGCTTGTCTACAGCATCTGTAGAAACAGCCAAGGCTATTGACTTTCATCACATGCGCTCTCACTCTTGTTTGTCAGCTCGGAAGCATTGATTTGAACCCCTCACCTTTGCTTTTCACTCTTATTCTATAAACCGACTGTGAAAACACTGCCGATACATCCTGTGTGCTGGCTGATGAAGGGCGGCTAGCCAGATTTCCAATGTCTTAACCTTTCCCCAAACAAAAAGAAGCTGTCCACTGGCATATGCAGACGGCGGGTGATGCTGGCGCTGTGTCAGGGCGAACGATAGATCATTCAAAAAGCAATTTTCAACAGTCAAAAATAGGTAATTCACATGGAGCAAAGTCTGCGGGCCCTCTATATTGAAGTTATTCATAAAAAAGTTTGGTAGGATTGACAAATTTCGAAGGCCTCGGAAGTATCAACAAACTAAAAAAATGGTCTGATTGATATTTTATAGGGCTGCACGGTGGCTCAGTGGTTAGAGGTCGCTGGTTCGAGTCCTGGCTGGACCAGTTGGCATTTCTGTATGGAGTTTGCATGTTCTCCCTATGTTGGCGTGGGTTTCCTCCGGGTGCTCCGGTTTCCCCCACAGTCCAAAGACATGCACTATAAGTGAATTGGATTAACTAAATTGGCCGTAGTGTATGAGTGTGTGTGTGTGAATGAGTGTATGGGAGTTTCCCAGTACTAGGTTACGGCCGGAAGCTCATCCGCTGCGTAAAACATATGCTGGAATAGTTGGCGGTTAATTCCGCTGTGGCGACCCCTGATAAATAAGGGACTAAGCCGAAGGAAAATGAATAAATGATATTTTATACTTATTTAAAAAATAAAAAGCCTTTTGCTTTATTTTTTATTTCTTTTATTTTTAATATTTTAGTTATTTAAACACACCCTACTTTAGGTATTAATAAGTAAAAATAAGAATATCTTTTATGTTGTTGGTCAAATTTCAAGATTTTGAATGTTGTCAAGTATATTTTGCCAAGTTAATAAGGCTTTGACTTTATTTTTGAAGTTCCACAAATTTTAACTTGATGTTTTAATTCAGTTTAATTGATGTGCTGTAAGTTGAAATTACTTAATTTATGTTAATATTATTCAACTTAAAAAGTGTAGATATTGTGTAGATAAAGTGGATATTGTGGAATCACAATTGGTATGTAAGTGAAATTTTAATATCCATTTCATTCTATAAAGGCCTGATAATATTCATTCTATATTTTAAACAAAAATATTGTCATTTAGAGGATTTAATTGATTGATTGATTGATTTTTATTATTTGGTCAAAATGAATGTTTTTATTCATTCACCAAATATTTCTCCATACCGTATATGAAATAAAAACATTGGTATTAGTACCTAAATATTAATATAAATGTGTCTGCAAAAAAAAATGTTGACCAATTTTTTTTCTATGCTCTAAAGGATTCTTTTTATTTTAAACTTAGAAATATGCTTTATTTAAACTTAAATAAAATAAAAAAACGGCCAAATGGTCTTCACATTTTCTTTTTCCAAAGTTGCATTTTCATTTTTGTTAGTATACTATATACTGTTATAGAAATCTAATTGATTTACATTGCAAGCTATCAGAATGTAGTCATACTTTTTTTGGCCACTTTTTGTCAATGAATATATTTTTCTATATCATATTACAAGGGTAAAAGGATAGTTCACAAATGAGTAAAAAATTATGGTCCCACTTTTTATTCAGTGCGCTTGACTACTATGTACTTACATCAAAAAATAAATACAATGTACTTACTGTGTTCATAATGTATTGTAGAACACGTCTGGTGCTCTTGAGGTGGGATAGTGGTAAGGTTAGGGACAGGTTTGGTGGTATGGGTGGGTTTAAGGGTGGGTTAAGGTGTAAGGGATGGTCAAGAGTGTAATTAAAGAAATTTATTACAGATATAATTACATGCATGTATTTAATCAGTCGTAAGTATAATGTAAAAACATGTATTTACACAATAAGTACATTGTAACAAATGATTCATTTCAGTGTAAGTATATATTAGTTAAGGCCACCTAATATAAAGTGGGGCCAAAATTATTTACCCACCTTTATGCCTATATTTTTCAGTGTTTACTGTACAATTACAATTGTCAGTTGTCCCAATACAATAAAAGTACTTTCACTGCATGCAAAACCATTCTGCATGCTCCTTTCCACAAGAAATATTTAATTAACTATGTAAAGCATTAGTCATGCATCATGTAAACTTTTCAAAACAAAGATTGTTGCAGCAATAACTTTTCACGCTTTCATTTTCAAAGCGCCCTTGGATTATTTTCCATGTGTTGAAAAGGAAATCCTCAGAAAATCTCATCAAGCACAGAATGGGAAAATCAGATAGGAAGCCGCAAACCTGCAGCCATTACTATTATCAGATATTCACCGTTTGATAGTTTCATCAGCCATAGTGGCGGCAAAGCAAATAGACAGAATAGATTTAGGATGATCAAAAATGTTTTCAGCCAGACTTGACGATCGTTGCAAAGATAACAGATTATGACACTCCCCGCTTTGATTTATTCTGCTTGTCTTCACCCCAGCGGGTAAATTAAATAGTGTTATCACGTTATGCCACTGGCGGAGCTACTGTGGATGCTGCACAATGATTTGCAAAACTTTCCTTTGAGACAATTATAGAATATGGCAATCCCTCATTGGCTCTGTAGACAAGAACGAGTAATTACGGCCCGGCCAAGGGACTGAATGAAAGAGATAGGGGAGCAAATGAAGAGGAGAGCATTATTTTCCAGGCTGATAGTGCATGTTATTGCTATGATAATTGAGAGCAAACATTTCTGTAACACACATTGGCCTGTGTGCTGATGTGTAATTTGTGTATCCACATCCCCTGTGTACTGCACCGATGACGAGACGCATAATAAGAGCTGATGGTGACACACACACACACACACACACACACACACACACACACACACACACA
>CAIGQV010019101.1:6648173-6676567 GCA_903798115.1 Danio jaintianensis
ACACACACACACACACACACACACACACACACACACACACACACACAAAGATATGTCTAAGTGTTAAAGGAACAGTTCACCCATAAATGACAATTACCTCATAATTTACTGATCCTCAAGCTATCCTTGGTGTATATGAGTTTTTCTGCTGTCATACAAAAACAGTCGGAGTAACTTTAAGTTTTATCCTGGCTCTTTCATGCTGTATAATAGTGTTGGATAGTGACATAAGCGTATAAATGTTCATAAAATTAACCCATACACCACCAGGGAGTTAATGCATGTCTTATGAAGCAGATCAGTGTGTTTTTGTAACAAAAATATTTCACATTTTTAAATTACAACCCCAAATCAGAAAAAGTTGGGACAGTATGGAAAACGCAAATAAAAAAAAGAAAGTTGTGATTTCTAAATTGACTTGTATTTCATTGCAGACAACACAACAAACATTATTTAATGTGTTTCTCATGATTTTTATTGTGTTTTTTTTTGTTCCAAAACACGTATTCCAATTTTGGTTCTTGCAACACATTAAAAAAAAGTTAAAACAGGAGCAATTTAGTGCTAGTAATAGTATAAACTCCAATGACTGACTTTCAGTCAACATAGGCTCATTCTGAAAAGGTAGCCCTATATACATTTCTGTATATAGATGTACGTATGGCTGCATTTCGTCTTTAAAACGAATGATACGGGGCGGTATGACACTGTTCCTTTTCGTGTTTACCAGCTTACTGCTTACCTCCATATGGACGTTTTTTCCGCTGTTACCAGTTTGTCCTGTGGCTCGCCGCATACGTCGGCGGACTTGAGATGTGGAATGGAGTTGACTGCAACGACGGGGTTCGAGTCTGGTGAAGAACAATTCCAGAAAGCAGGTAACAAAAGCCAAAAAATAAAATAAACAAGTAAATGACAGGGTGAGAATGTGGTAAAATCTGAAAACGTGGTCAAAATCAGGCTGCCACGAGGGCTTTTCTTTTTCTGGATTGCTTTTGAAAACACTGTCGGTTGGGTTTAGGGAAGGAGGAGGTTGGGTTGGTCGATTGGTCAGTCAGTCGACAACGGCCTCTTGTGGATTTACACGAGAACAGCAGGCGCGAATAGCACTCGCGAGAGAAATTTGAGATCTCAAAAAGGAGATATATACAGCTGCAGACCCGCAGACCCACACACATTTCAGGCACACACAATCTAGCACACACGATCTAGAACACAATCTAGGCAGGGACGAACCATATATGGTTAATGACGGATCAGTATTCTTCTATTTTTTCTTGTTTAACGACGACTAACTCCTTAGGAGCATTATCGCCACCTACTGAATTCAATCCAGATAATTCAATCCAGATAAATTAACTCAAAATATTAAATTGTGATAACTAATTGGCGCAATCATTTTTTACAGTGTAGGTTTACTGGAGTTTTAATAGGTATAGTTTGTAGCACCTGATTATAAATAAAATTATAAATCCTATGAAATTCCATTCTAATTTATATAATTTATATTTGTCATGCATAACCTGCATTCAGCCATTGAGTTGAGTTTACTATTTTTAAAAAAATTTAATATTTTTGTAACAAAACACATCGATCCCCGTCATAAGACATATGTTATCCCCCTGCCCCTTTATGGATTTGTTTTATGACTGATTTATAGATTATTTTATTATATCTGTTTTCACCTGATAACAGAAATACATATGCATCTGGTACAACATTAGTGAGTAAACGATGATGTTGGGTGCATGGAGTATCCCATTAAAAATAAATGAACCACTTTTTTCTTATTTTGTTCTTGCGACTCAGTCATTTTAAGATAATTAGTAACCGAAAGTGCTGTAAAAATGGTGTCCATTAAGAGCTCTTCCAAAAAGAAAGAGTGATTTTTAATTGAATATGTGCTTGTACAGTATAATCTAATGCAATAATCTTACACACTCTTGGCAAAAATCTGCAACATCTGTTAATAGGCTTGAATTATTTACGCCCCCAGTCTAAAAATGAATGGGAGAGGAGATAAAAAATTAACTTTAAATAAGATTATGGCGGGCGACGCGGTGGCGCAGTGGGTAGCACGTTCGCCTCACAGCAAGAAGGTCGCTGGTTCGAGCCTCGGCTGGGTCAGTTGGCATTTCTGTGTGGAGTTTGCATGTTCTCCCCGTGTTCGCGTGGGTTTCCTCCGGGTGCTCCGGTTTCCCCCACAAGTCCAAAGACATGCGGTATAGGTGAATTGGGTAAGCTAAAATTGTCCGTAGTGTATGTGTGTGAATGAGTGTGTATGAATGTTTCCCAGTGATGGGTTGCAGCTGGAAGGGCATCCGCTGCGTGAAACATATGCTGGATAAGTTGGCGGTTCATCCTGCTGTGGCGACCCCAGATTAATAAAGGGACTAAGCCGAAAAGAAAATGAATGAATGAATGAATAAGATTATGGCTGGATCATAGGTGTTGAAGTCATATTTGTGACTGTTTTTCAACTTCTTCATCTTGGACTATGAATTACTTGAATGCAAAAAAAATTACATTCTATACAGTATGTGTGTGTGTGTGTGTGTGTGTTCTTGTATACATGGTTTACAGGGTCCAAACACCAGGTTACTCACCAGCATTACAGGGTCACCCTGGTATACAGGGACACATCAGTGACCCTGTTATTCTGAGACCCACTTTGTTATTTTATGACTCCTGATAAAATAAATGATGAACGAATGAGAAGTATGCAACTACAACCTCAGTCAGTTTTTATGTTTTGTTTCTGGTCCTGGTAAACCAATGTTTAAACCACTTTGCTTGTTGTGTATGAATGATTTACACAAGCAGTCCCTGTAAACCTGTGTGTCCCAACAAACCTTGATACAGATGACCCTGTAAGCCTGTGGAAAAAACAGGTGTCTATTTTCTACAACTGCATGGTCAGAAGTGATTTTTTAAGTGAAATGTATCTTAATGAGGCCATAACACATTGTTTGATTTGTCCATTTTATTTGTAGGTTGTAAGGAAAGGTGTGTCCCCCTAAACCACAGTGGTTACATGCTGACCCCGTAAACACTATATACCTGTATGTGTTTGTGTGTGTGTGTGTGTGTGTGTGTGTTATGAATGCAATCTGGACATAATGAATATACTATAGTCATGAATTTAGTGAATCCAGATTTCTGTCATGTACTGTTTATCACCTGCTAAGCTGGGAACTAGCATGTAGAAGCATCTTTCTTCTAAAATGAGTATTTTTTTTCATGTGTAGGTTCAATTATTTCAATTTTAGAGCAAAGAAAAGATTCTTTTCATTGGCATAAAAGTTAAATATGTGAACATAAACATAGGAGCCTGAAAATAAAATCTCATTTTAGAAAAAAATTTCCGACGGCACTAATCAATTGCTGACACTAAATTTTGAGAAGGCAGCTGAAAGAAAATACATGGTAACACTAATACAATAAGGTTGTATTAGTTAATGTTAATTAATGCATTTACTAACAAAACATTTGTTTACTACCATGAACAAACAATGAACAATACATTTATTACAGTATTTGTTTATGTTAGTTAACATTAGTTAATGAAAATAAAGTCATTTATTGTTAGCTCATGTTAACTCACAGTGCATAAACTAATGTTAACAAGACTGAATTTGGATGTTAATAATAAATGCTGTACAGGTATTGTTCATAATTAATTCATGTTAGTAAACACATTAACTAATGAAACCTTATTGTAAAGTGTGACCAAATACATTTTAAATTAAAATTTCATGTAAGAGAGACTAGGAGAGATGCTTTATTGTATTTGTGTGTGTGTGTGAACTTGTTTATGTGGTTTACGAGGACTCACAATTGCATAATGACATGGATATGATGTGGTTTATTAGGAAATGCCCTTTGTCCTCGTATTTAAATGCTTAAAAATGATGCTTAACAGGGTCTTTTGACATTCAAATTTTGTCACAGGTTTCCTGTGAGGGTTGGATTTAGGGGTCGTGGAAAGCCATATAATAAGAAGATTACATACATTACGCCTATGGAGTCCTCATAAACCACATATACAAGTATATGTGTATGTGGTTTCATTGTACACGTTTTTGAAAAATATACCATTAGTGTTTCAGTCTATACTTTTAAAAAAAAGTCAAAAGTGTTTTGTTTTATGACCGCTCTGCCAGTGAGAGTGGTTGAGCTTAAGTTCATCAAATGAAAAGCAAATAAAAAGCGTCTTGAAGGGGGCGGGGCATGTCAGATACTAGAGAGCATTTGATTGGTTATGATTTGATGAGAAGTTTAAGGTGAAGTCAATAAAACCGTTGATCCATTTAGGCGTAAGTGACAAACTACAAGCTTTACATGTTTATATCAGTTTTATATCTTCTAAACGCGGATTTTGTCACTATTTTAGAGCACACTAGCTTATAGATATCTTAAAAACTAACAATACTGATAAAAATGAGGAGAATATTGTACTAACATGATTATAATGATTTTTTAAAAAAAATAATCACAACAAGAAACCTGTGCATTCAAACAATTTATGGTAACACTTTACAATAATGGTACATGAATAATGATGTACTGATATGTAAATTAAACATTACTTCATTATAAACTAATGATGAGTTAAGACATGCGCTAATCATGAACTAACTACAACATGAGTCACATGAGTTCATGTGTGATTAACGGCTACCTTAATTACTTGTTAGTACATGTTTGTTAATTAATGTGTTAATTAACTCTTTAGTTTTAGCTAAATGCTACTAACATGAGCTCATGAACTGTTAATGGATCTTTATGTCATGACTTTACTTGGAGGGGCACATTATCATTAACTCATTATTAACTGTTCGTTTTGATGTAGACAGAATACTTTTCTATTGTTTTTCAATAAAAACGCGCACTAGACGGACATGCATAACCATTACATTTAAACACAGGAGTTCATGAGTTGTTAATACATTTGCATTTACTAATTATTCATTCACTCATTCATTTTCCTTCGGCTTAGTCCCTTTATTCATCAGGGGTTGCCACAGCGGAATGAACCACCAACTATTCCGGCATATGTTTTACGCAGCGGATGCCCTTCCAGCTGCAACCCAGTACTGGGAAACACCCATACACTCTCACATTCACACATACACTATGGCCAATTTAGTTCATCCAATTCACTTATATCGCAAATCTTTGAACTGTGGGGGAAACCGGAGCACCCGGAGGAAACCCACGCCAACACGGGGGGAACATGCAAACTCCACACAGAAATGCCAATTGGCACAGCCAGGACTCAAACCAGCAACCTTCTTGCTGTGAGGCGATAGTGCTAACCACTGAGCCACCATGCCGCCCTATACTAATTATATTTCATAAAATTTACATAGTAGTACATTATTATTTATTGTTTGAGTGCACCGTTTTTTTGCTGTGATTGGACAATTTACAATTACCCAATTTGGAAACATTGAAAGTCAGGATTCCCACAAGATTCTTATCAAATAAATCTGTTAGCTGGGCTGTTGTGATCTGCCTGCTTTGATGAATTTTAATTTGAGCTTGCTGTTTTGTGTCCATTGCCCTTTTAGATTCTGTGTGGAATTTGACCTTGCCTGTTTTTTTGTTTTACTCTTTGTGGGTTTACTTATTGGATTATTTGCTGATCTTCTATTAAACTGTATATAGATCCTCAGCCTGGGCTTTTGTTTAAAGCCTGTATGCCACTCTAACAAATCCTCCAAGGTTAGCAAAAGGGAAAAAAGACCAGAGGCTGTTTTTTTAAATGTATATCAATGAAAGAGAGGCTTCACTACGCTGAGACAAAAAATGTAGGGAAACAGCATATCATTTTATGAATCAATAACCTGTCGGGTAACCTTCAACATGTTTGCCAATAAACATTAATTTTGGATTGATTTATTTTTAGACTTTGCATGTAAAACTGTGACTGTTGCACATCTCTAACAGAACATCAAAGATGTCAGGACTGTGCTGTGATTGGTTATCAAGGCACACATGGCCCAAGTTAAAACAATTAAAAATGAAAATTATATAAAATAATAATAATAATAATAATTTTTCCCCCTCAAACACTCCTCCTGCCATCAGTCTCAATTTAATGCTAATGGATAAGTAAGTTTAAGTTTATTGCATTAGACTGGCAAGTACAAGCATTTGTTGTTAAACTCTCTATAATTGGCTACATCCCCAAGGTTATTCATTATAAATAACTATATATAAGAACTTTCCAGACAACTTTTCCTTTAAAGCCTTTCATCACTCTCAGCGAACATACGCTCTATAAGATGTGCAGCAAAAGCCTCAATGTGTGTAATGTTAAAACCCCTTCAAAAACATTCATTAGTTCCTTTTCTTTTTGGCTTAGTCGCCACAGCGGAATGAACTGCCAACTTATCCAGCATATGTTTTACGCAGTGGATGCCCTTCCAGCTGCAACCCATCACTGGGAAACATCCATACACAGCTGTTCATTCATTCATTTTCCTTCGGCTTAGTCCCTTTATTCATCAGGGGTCGCCACAGCGGAATGAACCGCCAAATTATTCAGCATATATTTTACACAGCGAATGCCCTTCCAGCCTCAACCCAGTACTGGGAAACACCCATACACTCTTACATTCACACACATACACTACAGCCAATTTAGTTTATTCAATTCACCTATAGCGCATGTCTTTGGACTGTGGGGGAAACCGGAGCACCCGGAGGAAACCCACGCCAACACGTGGAGAACATGCAAACTCCACACAGAAATGGCAACTGACCCAGCAGGGACTCGAATCAGCGACCTTCTTGCTGTGAGGCAACAGTGCTAACCACTGAGCCACCGTGTCGCTCCACAGCCAGCTGTATAAACGCTATCTGAAGAAATGTATGTTGCGATATTTTCTCCACAAGATTTGAGTTATTGTTCATGTTCATGATACAAATGATGCAATTTTGTGTTTACTAGACATCTAATAGATGTCTAAATGTAGACATCTTGACTAAAACAAGGCTAAATGCTGGCTGTCAGTGATAATCTAATAGACGTCTAACAGTAGTCCATCAAATAGACAGATTAGACTTCATGTGTAGACATTCATTTTGGTCTATTTGATATTCTTGGGCTATTTTTTGACATCTGTTAGATTTGTTACTGCTACTAAACACAAAAAAATGCCTGTTGGGTAATTATCCACCAACATTTTCCATATTTTATGATTCATGTATTTTTTTTTTCATCAATTTATGCTTTTGAATTGCATTATGGGACCAGGATCTTTCCTCCAAGAACTTTTGATGTTATAAAGTTTGAAAAACTTTTATTGACACTTTTAATAGTTTGAAGTGATATATCGCAGGCTCATTATGGATGCGTACCCCTGTATACTTTTTTGGAAAGTGCCAAATACATTCCAGGAGCAATGTTTTTGTTTTCAAGAATCCACCAGAGGCCGCTGTGTACGCTTTTTCAGATCTCAAATTTCTCTCGTGAGTGCCATTCGCGCCTGCTGTTCTCACGTAAATCCACCAGAGGCCACTGTCGATTGACTGACTGACCGATTGACTGACTGACCAATCGACTGACTGACTGATCGACTGACTGACTGATCGACTGACCCACCCTCCTCCTTCCCTAAACCCAACCAATAGTGTTTTGAAAAGCACCGACTGACCCGCCCACACCCTTCCCTAAACCCAACTGACAGTGTTTTAAAAAGCAATCCAGAAAAAGAAAAGCCTTCGCCTGATTTTTACCACGTTTTCAGATTTTACCAAATTCTCACCCTGTTATTTGGTTGTTTATTTTATTTTTTGGATTCTGTTTTTGTCTTACCTGCTTTCTGGAACCGTTTTTCACTGGACTCACTTCTAAACTCCTCTCTGCGTATCAATTCCACTGACGTACATGGCGAGCTAACTGGACAAACTGGTAACAGCGGGAAAGCCGTCCATACGGAGGTGAGCGGTCAGCTGGTAAGCACGAAAAGGAACAGCGTCATACCGCCCCGTAGCATTCGTTTTAAAGATGAAATGCAGCCATACATACCTTTGGCTACATAATTCGCGCTCTCCAGAAATGTATATAAGGCTACGTTTTCAGAATGAGCCTATTTTGCAAAGATTTCTTACTGACAGATTAAATTGAGTCTTAATTTAGTTTTAGCCGAGCCGCCTATGGTTAGATGTCTATTAGATGTCTACTAAACACAAAAACAATACTATTCAGTAATTATCCACCAAAGTTTTCCATATTTTATGATTCATGTTTTTTTCTTCTTCATCTATTTATGCTTTTGACTTGCATTATGGGACCGGGATCTTTCCTCCAACAATTTTTGATGTTATAAAGTTTGAAAAAATGACTTTTATTGACATTTTTAATAGTTGGAAGTGATACATTACCTGGGTTGGTGTTGTAAATGATGGTATAAAACCTGGTAATAAGCTGTACTTTTTCTGTTATGTTTTATATATCATGTCTTATTCAATATATTGTTTCAAACTACTAAAATGTCAATGAAAGTCACTTTAAAAGGTCCCATAATGCAACAATAACCATAAATAAAATAAATAAATAAATGTGAATCACAAAAAAAGTAACATTACAGATATAGTGAAGTATGAACATAAGTAATATTTATCCTAAAGGTTGCAACAATAAAACAAAATTGAACTGCTTAAAAAAATGCACAATTACATTATGTTGCCATTTCAGTCAATTTTTTTTTTTCAACTGAGCTGTTTTCTTCTGTCAGGCGCTGATAAATGTTGTAAATGGCAGATTGGCAGTGTAATTCGGTGAGAGTGGAACCTAGCTCTGTGTATTTCCATCCCATTTGCAATAATGTAATTGTCAAAATCACTGGCATTTGTTACAAGTACACTGGACAAAATCCATCTAATCATTTAATCAGACCAACACAAACACACACGCACCTGCTTCCACTCCTGCTACATCAGAAATCATAGCCAGGAGCGCTTTCTTTATTTAGAGACTGAAATGTGAAGCAGTCAAACGTTGTAAAGAAACA
This sequence comes from Danio jaintianensis, assembly GCA_903798115.1. Lineage (NCBI taxonomy): Eukaryota > Metazoa > Chordata > Actinopteri > Cypriniformes > Danionidae > Danio > Danio jaintianensis. The sequence goes on from CAIGQV010019101.1 coordinate 6,657,197, forward strand.
TTAAAAGAACAATGGTGTAATGGTGCAGCCACATCCTCTAGTCTCTGCATCCGAACGTACTGTGGGGATGTATAATGAGCTGTTTCTGGCTGTGAACAACTGCTGTTTCTCCTCCAGCTCACTGTAAAACAGAATTCAGACACTGTAGATCTAATCTCTGGTTCTTTTCCACAAGCTCTGCTCGCTGCTTAGGAGACTTGAACAACCCGCTCAAAAAATAAAAGGGGGAATCATTTGCCTAATTGCATATCGTTTTTCCTCTGCACTAATACAACTGTTTACTTATGGTGAAATTTTGAGTGAATGGAAATTCAAGCTGCCTTATTAGTACAGTTGAAGTCAAAATTATTAGCCATGCTGTGAATTTTCTTTTTCTTTTTCAAATATTTCCCAAATGATGTTTAACATAGCAAGAAATTTTTCACAGTATTTCCTATAATATTTTTTCTTCTGGAGAAAGTCTTATTTGTTTTATTTCGGCTAGAATAAAAGCAGGTTTGAATTTTTTTAAAACCATTTTAAGGTCAATATTATTAGCCCCCTTAAGCAGTATTTGTTTTCGATTGTCTACAGAACAAACCATCGTTATACAATGACTTGCCTAATTACCCTAACTTGCCTAATTAACCTAGTTAAGCCTTTAAATGTCACTTTAAGCTGAATACTAGTACCTGGAAAAATATCTAGTAAAATATTATGTACTGTCATCATGGCAAAGATAAAATAAATCAGTTATTAGAAATGAGTTATTAAAACTATTATGTTTAAAAAATGTGTTGAAAAAAAATCTTCTTTCCGTTAAACAGAAGATGGGAGAAAAATATACAGGGGGGGCTAATAATTCAGGAGAGCTTCAACTGTATATGCTTATTGCTTACTTTGTGAAATTATTTTATCACTAATCAGATAACAGCTCATTTGCATCTCATTAATAGGTTGTCCCAGGGAACAAAAAGCATAGTTGCTGTTCTTGCCAATGTCTTCTGTTGAGAACAACAATAATTAAAAATTAATGAGTGTCTCAATGGCACACAACAATATTACTGAAAGTGCAAACAAAGCATGCAGTAGTGTGTAATCAGAGAGAAACTGGGGGACAGAATGACTGGCTGAGGTATATATATATATATTGCATCTTATACATATTTCACTGAAATGTTTCATGTTTATCAGAAAATTCCATGTTTACTTTTTCATTCATTAATTTTCCTTTGGCTTAGTCTCGATTTCAGAGGTCGCCAAAGCGGAATGAACCGTCAACTATTCCAGCACATGTTTTACGCAGCGGATGCCCTTCCAGATGCAACCCAGTACTGGGAAACACCCATACACACTCTCATTCAAACACACACTCATACACTACGGCCAATTTAGTTCATCCAACTCACCTATAGTGCATGTCTTTGGACTGTGGAGGAAACCCACGCCAACATGAGGAGAGCATGCAAACTCCACACAGAAATGCCAACTGGCCCAGCTAGAACTCGAACCAGCGACCTTCTTGCTGTGAGGCGACAGTGCTAACCAATGAGCCACCGTGATGGAGTATTGTGGCCAGAAAGTTTATAGGTGGTTGCTAGGGTGTTTTTTTTATCTTGATGGTTGCTAGGTTGTTGATTATTGACCCAGTGTTCTAATCCATGGCCACGAGTCCCTCATTTACTGTAATGTAACTCTATTGGATCATTATAGCCAGTTTTTATTGTCTGCTGGGTAAAAATGATTTGCACAAGTCTCCTCAAAGAGCTGATCTATAACAATCTGTAATTAGTTCATGTTTTGGCAAATTACTAGTTGAATTTATACAATCACATTAATACGTTTTCATATGATCTGCTCACATCCATAAAAAATGCTGGGTTCCACACAATTCCTTCATGTTGTCCCAATACAAATCGATTAAGTTAACCTAATCATTTTTACAAATTATACATTATATATACCCTATATACATTTCTGGAGATCGCGAATTATGTAGCCAGAAGTACGTATGGGTGCATTTCATCTTTAAAACGAACGCTACGGGGTGGTATGACGCCATTCCGCAGCTTTTCCGCTGTTACCAGTATGTCTAGTGGCTCGCAGCGTACGTCGGCAGACTTGAGACGCAGAGAGTAGTTGACCACGACGACGGGGTTCGAGTCCGGTGAAGAACGGTTCCAAAAAGCAGGTAAGACAAAAGCCAAAATAAACAATTAAATAACAGGGTGAGAATGTGGTAAAATCTGAAAACGTGGTAAAAATCAGGCTGTCACAAGGGCTTTTCTTTTTCTGGATTGCTTTTTAAAACTGTCGGTTGGGTTTAGGGAAAGGGGTGGGTGGGGTGATCGGTCGGTCGGTCGGTCAGTCAGTCAGTCAGTCAGTCAGTCAGTCAGTCGACAGCAGCCTCTGGTGGATTTACGTGAGCAGGCGCGAATGGCACTCGCGAGAGAAATTTGAGATCTGAAAAAGCGTACACAGCGGCCTCTGGTGGATTCTTAAAAACAAAAACTGCAAATAAATGTAGCTCCTGGGACGTATTTGGCTCTCCCCAGAAATGTATATAGAGCTACATTTTCAGAATGAGCCGGGTTTGCAACAACTCATTTTAAAGAGTATCAACAAGCAGTAAAAGTAATTTTTTTAGTGTAGTTACAGCTATATTTTTAAAAAAAAAAAGCTATATAAGCCTTTTTAATACAAAACCTGAAATATGTTTTGCTTCACTTTAACTTCACATGTTTTAATTTAAAGTTACACAATGCAACTGCTTCATTCAAAATGAATTTAAGAAAATGTAAGAAATGCAACAAAAATAACACACTGAGTTTATTTCTATACACGTAGCAGTTTTAAAAAAATATTATTATTTAGCTTCAGTCAGTTTAGTCTTAATTTAATTCAGTAACAGTGTCAGTATTGCAGTGTTTGATTCAACTGTAAAGCAGCTCTGAGATTTTTATCCAGTGGTGTCGGTAAGTACAGTCATATCAATACATTTTTCAAAGTTAAATGATTTTCATACACCAACTAAGCGAACCATTAGGTGACAATGGCAAGTAACTCAAACCATTGAAACCAGATTTATTAGGGGGCCACTTCTGGTATCAACAAAATCTATATTTTAGATCTGTTGGGACAAAAATGAATGCATACATATCATTTATCTCAACAGATGAGACGTTTTATATGGTAAATTTGTGTTGCTTTCTACCCATGTAGTTCTCTAACAGTTTGTGAATTCAATATAATTTGAATATAAATATGGTGTAATTTATGAATAAGGTTTGAATAGGTAGGTTTGAGGTATGAGTCTAAATTAAGGACCCAAACTTGAACCCAGTTGGTCACCAAATGAACAATTTCAATAAATCACTTAAACCTTGCTTTTGAATCTGTTTTGAATGTTTTGACATGAGATTGTGTTTTGACTGTATTTTCACAGCATACAAATGTAACAGAGACCAGCTAGCGAAGTGCTATGCAGGTAAACCTCACTCCTCTGACCTCTAAAGGTGCTTGAGCAACAGACACTAGAGGCCATGGTCTTTAGCCTTCTTGTTAGAGCACCCGACTCTCATACAAAGAATCGCCGGTTCTATCCCAGCTCAAAACGGGTTGGGTGCAGTAGGACCGGTGGGTACATGTGGGGGCTCGTCCGGGATGGGAGTGAGGTTTAGGGGGGTGAGTGTAATGGAGGCCAGCTAGCAAAGAGTTATGCAGGTAAACCTCACTCCCCTGACCTCGGTGTGACACACGGCGCATGCAGTGCGCGTTGCCATGCATTTATACTCCTGCGCGCTATTTGTGTAGCTCTGAAATAACACTTCCGAAACGCTAGCTGACAGTGAGGTTTTTATGTTCCTCTGTGTCGAGTTTCTTCGCTGGTGTTTTGTTTTTTCTGAACGCTACCTTAATGTACAATTGGCTCAAACTCGCTCATTTTGAGGCGAGAACCAGTGGACATGCAACAACTTTAATCATAAGGTAAACACAAAACAACAGTTTCCATCTAGAGCTCCTTCGCAGGACTCAACACTTGTAAACACTCGCTCCAATGGGCTTGAGCGGCTCTCACCCCCGCCCACACTCGTCAGCGCTACCAAGCCGACCAATCACAGAGCTTGCGCTACCCGTCGTTGCGACGTGTAGTTAAATTTTTTGAGAGGTGTGCGTTGGTGACGGCCAGGGCTATGCGATCACACGCAGGCTGTGCCGGAGCATACGCGTGCGCTTGACGCAGAAGTATAAATCAGCCTTTAGTCTCCTTGTTAGAGCAACCCACTCCCATACAAAGAATCGCCGGTTCGATCCCAGCTCAGAGCGGGTTGCATGCAGTAGGACTGGTGGGTTTCACAAATTAAAAAACAAGAGTACGAATTAAACTAATTCACATTAATCAGCTGCTTCACAAAAAATATTTTTTTGACACACAAAATGAAACATCTTGACATTTAAAGTGAGCAGCAGCCCATTTAGATCATGTTTCCCGAAGCACACTTTGTAGTACTCTTATGTGAAGCACACTTTGTAGTACTCTTATGTACACACAAAGCTTTGTTTTTCAAATTGCCTTTCATGAAATATTCTGCCCTAAAGCTTCTTGTTGTCAGAGATGATCCCCATGTGTATTTATTATTTTCATAAAATATCGCAATAGTTCTCCTCGCCTTTGTTACATCATCATACACTCTGTTGTAAGTTCTTCTACCTATTGTAACTATAAACCGTGAGTCACATTGTGTGTATATCCTGAAGAGGCCAACGAAAAAGTAACAATGAATCATATGTGCACTAGAGAGTGACAGATGAAACATAAAGCACAGTGTACGAGTGGGTGCGTAACCCATTTCGGTCATGACTTGGCAAGAGAAATAACAAAATTGCATATTGGAGAGAAAGACCTTGATATTATAACGCATCCATCCCAGATGCTTTAGTAATGTAATTGAAAGACATCATGCTATTTGGAGAGCTGTGTCTTTTATCGATGAAAGAACATATCCATCATTCCCTGCTCTGGATAACCTTTGGCCTGCGTATTGAACATGCAGTCTTATTTTAGAATCGGTGATGCACATTTATAAACACAGTACATGTTATGAGTTCTGTTGGGTTTTCTATAAGATTGTTTTTTATAGAGATATGCTTAAGGCTGAGCTAATCAGATGCTGTCTCTTTTCCTTGGCTGGGAAATATGAAATTATATGAAGAGAACTTTATGTGATTATATTATGATTGGGAGGAAATGGGCTTTGTAAATTCCCACTGCATCCTGTAGTGTATTTGTGCAATATTTACTTTGAGAATAGGGTGTGCAGTAATTATATTGGTATTATGTATTGCTTTCATCTATACTGGGAGAATCTACATGCTCATAAAGTTGGATCCATTGGTATGATTAAAAAGCTAACAGTGGATATTGTAATTGTGAGTGTACATTTGTTGTGCCTATACGTTTATAAGGAGATGTCTCATTAGGTAACACTTTAGTTTAGGTAACAATTCTTATTATGAAATGTGACACTGGATGCCCATTTTACATAAGTTGATATGATTAACGACAAATCTATTACTTATATTTCTCATGGTAGTGTCATCATCAGTGTTGGGTAAGTTACTTTAAAAAAGTAATAGATTACAAATTACTGACTACTACTGGAAAATTGTAATCTGATTACATTACTAATTACTTCATGTAAAAAGTAATCAGATTAATAATTACTTTACTTTGAAGTTACTTTTAAAACATATAAAATATACCTATAAAAATACAAAATAAACTGCAGCTCTTTCAGTAATTTAATATTCACTGAAAAACATTACAATGGATTGATCACAGCAGCTTGACATATTTAAAAGACTTAAAGAGTTCACCCAAAACTTAAAATTATCTCATCATTCACTTATTCCAAACCTGTTTGTCTTTTTTTTTTTTTTTTTTTACACAAAAGAAGAAAACTTAGTCTAATTCAAAAATTAGTCTACCTAAATGTGTATACTGTATTCCAAAGTATGAAGCTGACCGGTCAGTTCTTGTCACGTGACTCGTGGTTTTCAATTGGGTGCACCTGGGAAATGCGCTCCCAATATGCGTGCGCACAATATGCGCTCCCAGTATGCACGCACGCGTATGCGCAAAAGACGCGATATGTGAACGGCCCTGTTAGCAGCTACGCTTCTCTTCACGTTCAGAAGATACCTTCACTCCCGATCCTGCACAAAAAAAATTCAATTTTGCCTAGTTAGGCTGAGTTTGGCCGCTGTACGTTTTTGGGCACCGGTGTCCTCCTTGGTGACGAGTATTTGTCGTAGAATGCTTTCTATTCAAGAGCTTAAACAAGTTGCTGGTTGAGTTAAAAGCAGTCGAAAGTTCTTTAGACTGCATTTGACAACAATATTTTTGTTTTATATGCTTATTAACTGACGTTGCAGCGGAAAACTGCAATGATTTAAAAGAAGTATTTTTTCTTCTAAAAACTATAATTGTAACGCAAGTGACGAAATTACACTGACTTTAGTAACTGTAATCATATTGCACAAATGTTAAATGTAATTCGTTACATTACTGCGTTCCTCAAAAATGTAATTAGAATACAGTAACGCTTTACTGAGAAACGCGTTACACCCAACTCTGGTCATCATCGGAAGCCAGTCAAAAAACTAAATTAAAAGCTAAATTTATTTAACGATCAACCAATGATGGCATAAAGACCACCGTCTGATCATTTATAGACACTCTCATTAGCATGTTGAGCTGAGGAAAAGTAAATACAGAATGAATAAACGTTTGTAAGAGCAAAAAAAATATCAAACTTAATTTTAGCATTTTCTTATTCCCCCAGCATTCGTGTAATTTATTTCATTATTTATCCGCCCGCACTATAATTATTTATATATTTATTTATGCAGGAATTGGATTTATTAACTTATTTATTTTTGTATTTGTTTATTTATTGTTTTTGCAGGTTTCGTCCACCATAAAGCAGCAAATTAGGAATTTATTGAGGCAAAAGTCATGAATAAATGCAGCATTGACAAAGCTTCACACCTTGCTCTTTCTCATCATCTTCCTCCTCTCCTTCTTTATATTTTTTTGGTTTGATCAGATCATTAGAAACAAGAACAAATGTAAGCAGTGTGCGAATTATACATTGACGATTGAGGGGGTCAACTTTTTTTGGTAGTAGTTTGGTAATACATGCTTCAGTGAGTCAAATTTATGAATGTATTTAAATTGCATCTAATTTATTAATAAAATGTATACGTTTCAGTGTTTTGAGGGATATTTAGTGACTATTTTAGAGGTTACTGTAGGTCAAACTAAAAAAAATATGTGTCTAATGTTTCTTTTTTTTAGGCTACATGCAGATATAAACACCTATTTTACAAGAAACGTGTTTTGTGAATACTTAAGATGTCTATCGGTGCTCTAGAACTGACAGTTTCCGACTGTTGAATGATATTTTTCCTAGCATTGATTGGTGCGATTATGCATTCACAATGGTATAAACCGTTATAGGGGGGGTCAAATGTATATTTATATTATACATTTTTAATTATTAATATTTAAAATATAGATCAGAGATCAGAGAAAGCTATTTCTTACTATTAAAGGGCTGACCCCCCATACATCTTGTTTTGATGTCCTTCAGGGTGGATCAAGTATTAATTAGGGGGGTCAATCCTCCCCAAACTCCCCTGTAATTCGCACCCTGAATGTAGGTTCTTCTGTGTAAATGATGAACATTATGTTTTAGTTGTTTAGCTAACTTTAGCTGCTTGTGTTTATCATTTTGCAACACAAACACATTGCAGCAAAAAAAAAGTACTTTAGTGAGAGAGAATGAGTTTTGCACCATTAATTACATGTGGAAATTGAATCTATCTGCCTGAACTTGTTGTGATTATTATAAAATAGGTTTAGGGCATGAGAATTAGTTTTTTAGTGTCAACTGTGAAAAATCTATTTAGCATTTTTTTAAGAGAGATGTTGAATGCTTCCTCTGGGCAGTACAAAAATAAATAAATAAATAAATAAATAAAAGATAATCACCTTGCCGATTCTGCAAGGGGTATGTGACGAATTTAAATGTATTCATTTACATAAGCTTAAGCAAATCCAATGGAAACATTCCTTCTGCTTTCAGCTTTTATTATCATGCTGTCTTTTATTATTTGTCTGTTTAAAACTGTCTACTCACCACCCACGGTGTCATCTTAACAAGTCCGATCTGCTCTTTATTTCAGCTGAAGGTCACCTGTGTTTGCTTCAGATATGCTAAAATACTCATATTTCCTTGCAGACCACATTAAATGCCTAGTACTGCTACTTTTCATATAAAACGTGAAAATGAAAGATTTGTTTTAGCTTCTGCTTATAGAAAAGCAAGAAGCAGCTTTCAAATGATTATAAATAAATATTTTCAAATCAATTATTATTTACACTACTGGTCAAAAGTTTGAAATTATATTTTTATTGTTTTAGTTTACTAGTAATTTATTTTACACTGTTATCAGTAATAGTTTATAATAATAGTTTATAATCTGCTTAATATTTGGGGGCGGCACGGTGGCTCAGTGGTTAGCATTGTCGCCTCACAGCAAGAAGGTCACTGGTTCGAGTCCTGGCTGGGCCAGTTGGCATTTCTGTGTGGAGTTTGCATGTTGTCCCCGTGGTGGCGTGGGTTTCTTCCAGGTGCTCCGGTTTCCCCCACAGTCCAAAGACATGCGCTATAGGTGAATTGAATAAACTAAATTGGACGTGGTGTATGTGTGTGTGCGAATGTGAGAGTGTATGGGTGTTTCCCAGTACTGGGTTGGGGCTGGAAGGGCATCTGCTATGGCGGTTCATTCCGCTGTGGAAACCCCTGATAAATAAGGGACATGCAATGCAGCCATCCAAACTCCACACAGAAATGCCAACTGGCCCAGCCAAGACTCGAACCAGCAACCTTCTTGCTGTGAGGCAACAGTGCTAACCACTGAGTCGCCGTGCCGCCTGAATGAATTCAAAAAATGATCAAACTCAATTGCTTAACTCTAGGTGACTCATAAAATGAGCCTATTTCCAAACATAGGTGAGTGTTCCTTTAAACAAGCCATTTGACAGCCAAACTATACTGCAGCTTTTTGCCGGACTACCAGCATCTGCCCCCTGTCCCTTCCAGCTCAGTATGAGGCCACACAACTTGTTTAAGCTCTGGGAGTTTTCTTGTTATTCCTCTTCAGGTTTTGACACTGTCTGCCTGTGAATTTTGTTTACATGGTCTCTGATGCCAATGACCTGGCTTATCTTAAAGTGAGTGAGTATTGAAGTATACTTTTATTTAGAAATACTATCAGTTGCAACAAAATGTTAGTTCTACTATAGATGACAGTATTTTTACTTTAGAAAATGACTTTTAATTGAATAATATTTGCATTTTTGATCAATTGTGAAATTTACTAGCAATTTCTGAGTGATTTTTTTTTTGCCAAATTATTTTCTTGAGCAAAAGTTCATTTACACTTGATTTACACTTTGCTTTCTTGACAACTGAAATAATGTTTATTTTCTTTACACGGTGCATATCAATTAGCAAAAAAACATATGGAAATAGGCACATTTAAAAAAAACAATAGTTTTAATAACTTGCCATGATGGCAGTACATAATATTATACTAGTTATTTTGCAAGATAGTAGTATTCAGCTTAAAGTGCAATTTAAAGGCTTAAATAGGTTAATTGGGTTAATTAGGCAAGTCATTGGACAATACCGCCACCACATTTGTACCGTGCTCCCAGGACAGAAGTCATTCAACCGCACTAGTCAAGACTAAAGCCAATCTGAAGATGCTGGACTTTTGCGCTGCGTACGGGTGTAGTAACGAGCAAACAAAGAAAGCAAAGCATAACGGCAGAACATTTCATAGGTAAGATTTTGTATGTTACGAACTTTTGTACTAAACAAGTAACATTATTGATGATAATACAGTCACTTACTGCATTGACCATAAGGCAAAGTAGCACCAACTCGCACTAAACTCTAGGCTTATGCTAGTTTTGTTGAATAAAATCAGCAAACAATGTAAATGAAATATGACAACAAGACGTTGCGGTGCCAGAAACTTGTATTATTGTCGGCTACGTGAAGTAACGGCTAGTTTTTGAAGTAACTTTTAGGGTGCCTGATAACATAACAGTGCCTGCGCCTCAATGTGCATACTGTCCACCCTAAATTATTAAACATTACAAATGTTATATACCATTTAGATCAGAAAGGTGAATGTGCACACTGAGACGCAGGGATATTGATGGTTCACACGAGTCGTTCATAACGAATATTCATTCACAAACGAATCACTCCCTCCGTTAGAATGAGAAGTGAAAGCAGGAGAGGGGGTGTATTTCAGGACATGGATTAGATCAAATTTAACAGGGAGGGAGGATAATACATTTCCATGCACACAAACACATGCTCTTTGTCAGCAATGCCCATGCGATCACTTATCCATCAATATAGAAAAGTGATGGAAAATTATAATTTTTGTAACTGAGAAAAATATTTGCATACTGACCTGATCGGAAAACTCCCGATCATAGATATATGTCTATATATCTATGGCTCCGGATGGCCAGTCCTCCACTGCAACTTGGTGCCACATTCATTTCAAAGGAGCACTACCCTGTACTAAAATGGCAGCTCTATTGACGCATTCCTTCCAATAGACAACAACAGCGTAGACAACATCTAATGTAAATATCTATGGTTACGATCAAGCTCATCAAAAGAATAGCAAATGAGAAGCGTCTTGAAGGGGGCGGGGCATGTCAGATACTAGAGAGCATTTGATTGGTCAGAAGATTTGACAAGAAACTGAAGTATGAGGTGACGTCAAAAAAATCGTTGATCCATTTAGGCGGAAGTGACAAACTGCAAGCATTGGATGTTTATATCAGTTTTATATTTTCTAAACTATTGTGGAGCACAATAGCTTATAGATATCCTAACAGACTGAAACTAACATCTAAACATTTATTATTTTAATTTCACAGGGCCTTTAAAGACTCTTTAGTTTGTGACTAATTCTCTAGTTGATCCATTGGAGTCTTAAAATTACCCTGAGCAATAAAGAGCATCTTATTAATCAAGATCAGTGGAGGAGCTTCACGCACAATCAGGCCTTCAGCTCTTCATTCTCCCATTCAGATTGTGTTTCTGATTGGTACAGATTAGAGAACGCAAAGATGCACAGGAGAGTCTTGAGAGGGACTAATCTCTTCTGGCGTCTGAGGGTCCATTTGTGGCATTGCAACCCCTGCGTCTCCTCCATCTCCTCCTTTCCAGCAGCACCTCCTTCTCTTGCTGAAAGCCTGCGCCAGGTCTTATATCATGATCCGAGGAGATTTTCATTTCCTACGGAGTCTTCGACACATCTGCCATTGGGGTTTGCATGCATCCAGTCACACATTTGGGAGGGAGATGTTTGTTGAAAAAGCTGATCTCAGGATTAGTGTTGTGCACATGCCATATTCTGCATGTACTTGTGAGATGGTGAAGTTATATTAAGGAAAAAAAGGTTTCGATCAGCGGTGCAGGAGACATTTTCAAAGTATGTGCACAAAAATGCTGGGTTGTTGTAACTCAACATTGGGTCAAATAAAGGCAACCTAATTTTTAAATTGCGAATATTAATGAGCTCATGATCATTGTTGTCTCACTAGGAAATGTTGTGGCTTATCAAACGCAGCCTGATGCGTGCATATTAATGATCCTAGAGCAACATTTCAGTCTGTGTTTTGGCTGGTGATCTCCTCCTGATATCGTGGGTGCTCATCTGAGGTCCGGATGACATTGAAACCTGACCTAAAGTACATACAAATGCTGAGGGCGTGCCCATGAGTCACGCAACAGTCTGTTTTGTGTTCTGATTGACCTTTTGGGCTTTACAGGGTTTTACAATTGTGGATTTTATATGAGAATGAGGAAACAATGGTGTCTCTGAGGCTCATGGTATGCCCATTTCCATATACTGATCTCTTATTATTCGACTATGTCTAGGTATACTTATATTTTATTTATAGGGCACCTTTAAAGTCTGTGTGAATCAGAAGTTGCTAAGACTTGTTAATGTACTCCACTGAAACAGAATATTGAGTCAGGGACGGGCTTTCGTTTTGCGCATCCTTCCCTCATACGAAACTAACGGTAAGAGGGGCGTGGTTAAGAATATTGTGGGTGAAGCTGTGAAAAACTGACGTCAATAGAGAAGGACCGTCTCTCCAAACCTGGAAGCAAATGCTCAGACTTTGATTGAAGATTTCCAAAACATTTTTGTCTGTGGATTAACTTGCACGGATAAAGAATAGCATTGTGCGCTAGCAAAATAGACATTGTAAATTTTGATTTCACTCAAACTTTAAATTAAAACTTCTATTGGTTATAACAAACTGTATGCAAAAGATCAGATTTTCAGATATCAGACCACCATATTACACTTGCCTATAGCCACTATAAAAGTGTTTTACGTCATGTGTCATATATTGTATACAAGACTATGTATACAACATATGACGCAAGACATATTCATTGTGGAAGCTCTGTGAACAGACGCATGTTGCAGGAATCATTTACCACATAGAAGATGACGAGTTATACAGTGCATTACTTACAATGCCATGTACATGTGTCTACCCATCTTACATCATACGTGGTATACATCAGACGCACATAACGTGCATTCGATCGCTGCCAAAAGTCAGTGATTGTAGTTTCTAATTTAACATCTTTTAATATTTTAGGTATTGATCTGTTTCATAAGACATGCATTAACTCCCTGGTGGTGTATGGGTTAGTTTTACGATGGATTAATGTGCTTTTGATCTGCCACAAATACACTTCACTGAACATGTACACATAGACATCACCTATATAACTGCAGGATAATAAATATGTTTATATATAATAACATGAACTGGCTATTAGTTACTAGTTAATTATGGTAACTAATAATGTCAACTTGGGCGCCAGGGTGGCGCAGTGGGTAGCACAATTGCCTCACAGCAAGAAGGTCGCTGGTTCGAGCCTCGGCTGGGTCAGTTGGCGTTTCTATGTGGAGTTGGCATGTTCTCCCCGTGTTGGCGTGGGTTTCCTCCGGGTGTTCCGGTTTACCCCACAAGTCCAAAGACATGTGCTATAGGTGAATTTAATAGACTGGGTTGTCCGTGGTGTGAATGCAAGAGTGTATGGGTGTTTCCCAGTGTTGGGTTGTGGCTGGAGGTACATCCACTGCATAAAGCATATGCTGGATAAGTTTGTGGTTCATTCCGCTGTGGCGACCCCTGATTAATAAAGGGACTAAGCCGAAAAGAAAATGAATGAATGAATGAATAAATAACGTCAACTTTTTTGATTATAATGCAATAATGTGCCCCATTTGTAAAGCTGATTTGAAACAATAATTATTGTGAAAAGCACTATACAAATAAACTGAATGGAATGGAATTGAAATCTTCAAATTAAAAGTCACTATCCAACGTCGTTATACAGCATGGAAGAGCCAGGATAAAATTTTAAACTACAATAAATGTGTTCGTCGGATTAAAAAAAAAAGTCATACACATCAAGGATGGCTAGAGAGTGAATAAATAATAGTGTAATTTCATTTTTGGGTCAACTATTCCTTTAAGTTATGTTTATGGTGAAAGAAGCACAGAATAGTGCACTCACTGCACTGCAACAGAATGGTAAGGTTTATAATCTAATTAATACATATTAAACCTCTTTAACATTATTAAATGTAGATGCTGAATCACTAATGTGTCGGCTTGCGCTGAGTCACAGTTCTGAAGTTCAATTTCAAATGGTTGATTTTATTTTCAAGATCTGAGGTGAACTATCTGCTGCTGCTTTCAGTGGTATGGCAATAAATGTCATGTAAAATGGCATTTAAACTCACATTATTAGCGTTTAACACTGAATAAAGCACATGAGGTATACCTGAGGTGATCATTGTCAGTTTATCCTGTTGCAAGAAATAGAAGCATAATAAGCATTCATTCATTCATTCATTTTCTTTTTCGGCTTAGTCCCTTTATTAATCAGGGGTCACCACAGCGGAATGAACCGCCAACCCATCCAGCATATGTTTTACGCAGCGGATGCCCTTCCAGCTGCAACCCATCACTGGGAAACATCCATACACACTCATTCACACACATACACTATGGACAATTTTAGCCTACCCAATTCACCTATACCACATGTTTTTGGACTTGTGGGGGAAACCGGAGCACCCGGAGGAAACCCACGCGAACACGGGGAGAACATGCAAACTCCACACAGAAACGCCAACTGACCCAGCCGAGGCTCGAACCAGCGACCTTCTTGCTGTGAGGCGAACGTGCTACCCACTGCGCCACCGTGACGCCCCATAATAAGCATAATAATCTAAAATATTTATTTCAGGTGTTGGTTAGAACAAAAACTCCTTTTAATATGGAAAATATCCCTTCTATTGTGTGCTTTTATTTAGAACACGACTAAATCAGCCTTTAGGCTTGATAGTCAGACTCGCTACTGTTGATGTCGTCAATCTGGCAACCTGCGCTTGCATGTGTTTTGAAACAGGAGTGCAATACCTAGTTCAACCACTGGGTGTCAAACTTACATACTGCACCTTTAACATTAACTAACATGAACAAATACTGTAATAAGGGTAATGTTCATGTTTGTAAATGCATTAACTAATACAACCTTATTGTAAAATGTTACCAATAATACATTTTAATTTTTTCTGATTTAGTTTTTTACACTGTATGTATAGTACAGTACAGTAAGTACAGACAACTGCAAATGCTTTTACATGTTGGAACTGCACAAATGACAAAAATGTAATCTTAAGTCAGTCAAATTGGATTTTTAAAAGCAACAGTAACGCATAGCAGTTTGTCAAATGAAATAAAGCTACATCCCCGTGTTTATCAGGCTGTCTGTTTTTGTCTCTGACAGCTGTGAACAGAATAACAGGGTGCGATGTAACCCAGGTGGAGTCGCATCATTCAGGGGACCTTCAGCAACACTGCTGCTGACATGTTTAGCACATCTGAGGGCCCACTGGCCTCACAGTTCACTTGACAAACACACACTCATACACCCAGAGGGCTCGTCACGCAGCTTTTCACACACACAGTCTTCAGAGAACCAGGGCTGGCACCCCTGTAGTCCGATCTTAACCCTTCCAAGCTGCTCGCTGGCAGGGGAAACTGTCTGCCGCGTTGCCTGAGGAGGAAGAACAGCTCGTTTCCTCACAGCGGCTCTGACACTTCCTGGTGAATCATGGACACTGGAAGACTTTTGGGTTTTTTTTAGAATCTGCATGATGGTGTATAGGGAAGCTTTGATTATGTAGATTCTGTTTGAAAGATCTGATCATTTTTATTGATGTGTATAATGTTAAAATGTATTGCATGAGACAGATCATATGCAGTTGAAGCCCTCCTAAATATATTTTCCCCCAATTTCTGTATAACGGAAAGAAGATTTTTTCAACACATTTCTAAACATAAGTTTTATTAACTCATTTCTAAAAACCGATTTCTTTTATCTTTGCCATGATGACAGTACATAATATTTTACTAGATATTGTTCAAGATACTAGTATTCAGCTTAAAGTGCTGTTATTTTAGCTGAAATAAAACAAATAAGACTTTCTCCATAAGAAAAAATATTGTAGGAAATACTGTGAAAAATTCCTTGCTCTGTTAAACCTCACTTGAAAAAAGAAAAAGAAATTCACAGAAGGGTGAATAATTTTGACTTCAACTGCATATACAATGTTCTGCTATATTTAAAAGATAATCTCCAACAAGGAAGACAACATATATTCAGTATTCTTTATATTCTACACCCAAACTCCAAGTAAAGGCTGATTTTTGCTGCGTTTGCACAGATTTTTACCCCAACTTACATTTATTCTACACTGTCAAAAATATCAGTAATTTAAAAGTTTCCTGTGTTTTGTGATTCATTTGTTTTTACCCTTTAATTTATGCATTTATCCTTCATCTTTCCTCCAACAACTGATGTTGAAAAGTTTGAAAAAGTGACTTTTATTGACGTTTATAATAGTTTGAAGTGATATATTGCCTTGGGTTACTTTTGTAAATTATGGGAAAAAACCTGGTAATAAACTGCCTGTATATATAGTTTTTGTTATTTTACAGACTTATTTATCTATATATTATTTTTGACTAAAATGTTAATAAAAGTCACTTTGTTAAACTGTACAATTAAGTTTTTAACATTAAAAGTTGGCAGAGCAGAGATCAAGGTCCCATAATGCAGTGCATAGCCATTCATTCATTCATTCATTCATTTCCCTTCGGTTTAGTCCCTTATTTATCAGGGGTTGCCACAGTGGAATGAACCGTCAACTATACCGGCATATGTTTTACGTAGCGAATGCCCTTCGAACCGCAACCCAGTACTGGGAAACACACATAACCTCACATTATGGTAAATTTAGTTTATTCAATTCACCTATAGTGCGCATGTCTTTGGACTGTGGGGGAAACCAACAGCAACATGGGGAGAGCATGCAAACAGAATCCATCCACACAGAAATGCCAACTGGCCCAGCCAGGACTCGAACCAGCGACCTTCTTGCTGTGAGGCGACAGTGCTAACCACTGAGCCACCGTGCCACCCATAGCCATACATAAATGTAAAAAAACAAAACAGTGAAACATGAAATATTGAAACTGTTAATTATTGGATATTTTTACAGTGTAAAAAATGCTGGGTTGTTTTAACTCAACATTGGGTCAAAAATTTACAAAACCACCAGCTGTGTTGAAAAATGTGATTTCAATGTAATTGAAAAAATTATCCATTTTTATTTGACCAGTCAGCAGTATTGCTGCAGATCTGAGAGATTAGATTTTTTGTTTATTTTTTATGTTTTAGTTTGAATAATAAAAATTAACAGGTGGTTCATTCCGCTGTGACGACCCCTGATAAAAAATGGACTAAGCCAAAGGAAAATGAATGAATGAATAAAAAATAACAAAGAACCAGGCGTGTTTGTCAATTATTGAACTCGCCCGACACATTTCCATTGGTCTACGCTATTTGCAGTGTGTTTCTATATTTGCATGTGTTGTGAAAATTTGCATGTGTATTTTATTAATTTTATTATTAATTGTAGTCATCAGGAATTGTTTTGAGTTGTTCAGTGTAAGACAAGTCTTGGTGTTTTCATGCAAAATAAATAAACTTTCATTAATAAATGTGCTTTTAATAAACTTGTAATAAACGCACATAAAAAACCGCACGGTGGCGTAGTGGGTAGCACGTTCGCCTCACAGCAAGAAGGTTGCTGGTTCGACCCTCAGCTGGGTCAGTTGCCGTTTCTGTGTGGAGTTTGCATGTTCTCCCCGTGTTGGCGTGGGTTTCCTCCAGGTGCTCCGGTTTCCCCCACAAGTCCAAAGACATGCGCTATAGGTGAATTGGGTAAGCTAAATTGTCCGTAGTGAATCAGTGTGTATGGATGTTTCCCAGTGATGGGTTGCAGCTGGGAGGGCATCCGCTGCGTAAAACATATGCTGGATAAGTTGGCGGTTCATTCTGCTGTGGCGACCCCTGATTAATAAAGGGACTAAGCCGAAAAGAAAATGAATGAATGAATGAATGTTCACTCAATATCTCTTTTCAAAATATGACTTGAAATGTTGTTTTAGTAAACCCAAACCTGACTCCAACTTTATCAAGATTGTAATATTGGCTGGATTTGTGTATTAGTTCAGTCAACATTATTTATTCTGAATGTTGATTGCATTTGAAAATAACCCCTTTAAAGTATCTCTTTTTAGATATAATATGTATTCTCCATTAAGGGGCAAGAATTTAAGTCCAACACAAATAATTTTGCTCTCTTAACATGTTATCAATTAGTGTTTTTGTTGTTTTGCTCATAGTTGGATTACCGATCACTGCTGTAAGATCTTAGATAATTACTAGATTATTATTATTTTCCTGCCAAGAGATTAATATCCTAATCTGTAGCCGCTCTCACAAAACAGTCGCTGGACGAGTGTTTGCCGGATGCTCAAGACTCATTTAGTCATTCGGTTTGCAGTTTCGTCTGTTTGTCTGATTTCTGTGATTAACTAATCAGCTTATTGTGTAATTGATTTGATTAAACTTTGAAATGATTGACAGCCTTTTCAAACATTTTTTTCTGAGAGCTAAATTGCTTCCTTTGTAGCATTTAGCAAGGGCATTAATGGAGAGATAGGGCAGGCTGTGTTTTTTGCGACCCAGCAGGGCATCTTCCACATTACTATTAATCCATTCAATCTTTTATTCAATCCGCACATGGTTATGGGAACCATAATTTTTAAACACACTTTACTCTCTGGTCATTTAAAGCAGAGGTGGCAAACTCAGTTCCTGAAGGGACGCTGCACTACAAAGTTTATTTCCAACCCTGCTTCAACACACTTGCCTGTAGGTTTCAAACAAGCCTGAATAACTCAATTAGTACGATCAGGTGTGTTTAATTAGAGTTGGAAATAAACTGTGCAGAGCTGTGGCCCTCCAGGAACTGAGTTTGACACCCCTGATTTCAAGGGATAGTTCACCTAAAAATGCAAATGTACTCACTATTTACATACCCAAAAGTAGAACTAAACCTTTATGAATTTCTTTCCTATGGAGAACACAGAAGATATTCTAAAGAATGTTAGAAACTGTTAATTACTGACTCCCATAGTAGGAAAAACAAATATATGAAAGCCAACGGTTACAGGTTATTTTTCAAAATGTGTTTAACAAGAGAATGACTCTTCAGAAAATGTTATTTTTTTGGGGGTGAACTATCCCTTTAAGGACTATTGAATATAGTAAATTCAGTTCAAAGTCCTTAAATGAGCAGAGAGTAAAATACTTTATTGTCATATTCTGAGGGGTCTAAATGTATCCTGTATTTATTGCTGACTGTACAAGACTGCTTAAACATCCATAGATAAATATCATTTTTTCCCCTATTGTGATGTACATCCAATTGAAATGGAATCTGAAATAAGAAAAAAATGTGGGGCGGTGCATTATTTTATCCTCAGGGAACTAATTGGATTGTTGGAATATGGGCAAATCTAATAAAATGAAGGAAGATTTCGATGCCAATTTATGGAAGATTGCTATCAACAAGCACTGATGCCCTAAAAATTTCAGATGCCCGATGATAACGAGAATGGGGAGCTAAATTTAAAAAATGGAATCGGATCATATTCGTTTGAACCACTGCCTCCTGTAAAGGCAGGGCACAATTGAGACACACACTGATAGCCCTGCCCCAAAGAACTGATAGCCCTGCCCCAAAATACTGATACCAACACCCTAAAGGACT
>CAIGQV010019101.1:6702141-6716326 GCA_903798115.1 Danio jaintianensis
TTTTTGCATCTCGTTTATATACACTATGAACAGCAGCTACGCTAATTATTCTCTTTATTCTCTATTTCCACCTGGGGATACTCATCCCGAGGCCCCCAGAGACTATGCAGTGCCACTAATGCAATCCAAGACCTGTGAAGAGATGATCCCAAGGTTTTCATAATCCCGGACCAGGCCGTATCCTAAGGAGCTGCTGTGGTGGTCATGGAGGAGTGGAGAGAAAAGGACTGATTCCTGTGAGACCCCAGTGAAAGACGAGTCTTCTCTGACGTCCAGCGTTCACCAGCTTCCGGCGCCTAGACTGCAGCTCTGCACAAGACCTTTGGCCATAGGAGAAATGGTCGTGCCCAACTGAGCCTGGTTTCTCTCGAGGTTTTTTTTTTCCTTCACTTTCGCAAATTGGTGAAGTTCGTTCCTCGCCGCTGTCGCCACTGGCTTGCATGGTTCGGGACTTGTAGAGCTGCGCATCGATGGATTTGCTCTTCAGTGTTTGGACTCTCAGCAGTGAAAATTAAACCACACTGAACTGAACTGAACTTAAACTCTAAAAACTGAACGGACACCATTCCAATTCACTATAATCTTCTATGTGAAGCTGCTTTGACACAATCTACACATCCACAAATAGATGGACTCCACCCACCTTCTACTTAAACCAATCAGATACCGGCAACATGGTGCTGACCAATCGTTGCTCGTTCTCGCTCCAACCAATCACGCTTTGCCTTACAATCAGGGCGGAACCAGCCGTAATTAACCAGTCTCTTCAAAATGGACGGCCAGGACAGTTCAAGACATGTCAGTGGTGCTCATCACAGTGTTGTTGTAATAATATGGAGCTGTCCTGGCCGTCCTTTTTTGAAGAGACTGGTTAATGGACTGCACGATCGCTTCTGCGTTTGCGCTCAGCCCGCATGGTTACTTCTAGTGCTGCACAGCGATCACTGTAAGTTATGCGGATGGTGCAGGAGAGGACCATAGATTACACTCAATGTATATAAGTGTTTCCTCGGATTACCGTTAAGGACTTTAATCGATATTATAATGAACTTTAATAAATTATTTATAGCTTAAATTTGATAAAATAGAAATATAGCCATCTGTCTAAAACTAAACATTCTAATGTCATTTATTAGGCAAATAACAAACTGAAACCAATGTGTTAAGCACAAGTATTTATATGCAAGACCTAATACATTTTTAAAGCAGTTTAATTTCTTTCTGATTTATACATTTACATGTATTACATCTGATTTAGGTCCACAACTTGCATCCTACTACATGATACGTGTGTCCAGAGTAAGAGCAATTAGGTGAGGGAGACAGCGTCCATCATTTGGCTGAGGGTCCACATTGAGCATCTCATCCGCAGGGTGAAGCAACACAAGCTGGACGGACAGTCATCATCTCTCTCTATTACCGAGCATCAACCAGATTTACACAATGGCTTGCCTTCTGCCCATTAGTAAAAACTCTTCTTGTTATATATATATATATATATATATATATATATATATATATATATATATAAACAAACATGTGTACTGTACATTGCATGCACTTCAGGGATATAAAGTTGTTAATATAATAAACATTCATTTTTAATGCATTAATATAAACATTTAAACATAAATAACAGAACAATTTGAGTGAACATTTGTTCTGCACTAATGTAAATATAAATAACTTTAGATACTTGCACTGCACTAATGTAAATATGCAGGTTTGTTTGTGCATAGAAAATTATTAGGGTGTCCACCTCCATCAAATGTTGTACCACCTCTGCCTTTTGACAAAAATCAGGCAATCAACTACTGCTTAAGCACTTTTTGTATTTAATTACATTTAATGTTAGTCTTTTTATATAAGATTACAAGAATAATGCAAAATGTGTTTGGTTCAAGTAGCAAAAAAGTAATGAATAGGATACCATCTCCTACTCATTTTTAAGGAAAACCCTGAACTGTGTAAATATAAGTAACTAGACATTTGCACTGCGGTAGTTAAAAAGGTAAATAATTGTACACATTTACACTGCACTTATATAAATATAAATAATTTGACACAATGTTAAACATTGCCCTCACAGTGATGTGTAAAAATACAACATTAAACAATTATCATTAAAAGTTGTGTGTGTGTGTGTGAGTTTTGTTTTGAATCTGTAGTCATCTTGGCAGGTAGAAGTAAAAAAAAAAAAAAAAGAAATGGTCAGCTTCCTCTCAGATGGTCCGAAACATTTTGATGTCTTTGTAGATAAGCTGGATCATCATGTCATTCTGAGCATAAATAACCTCCTTCTCAAGCTATGCAGCTTCTCTGAGTTCCTCATTGACTTGAAACACGTCACGCTGATCTCTCCTGTCACTCCCTTACAGGAAACTGAGAAATAACCTATAGTTAACGTTCATATTAAGGACACAATGTACACAAACATGTAAATAGACAGAAGGATGGATGGATAGATAGAAATGATGCAGGTAATTAAAATATAACAAAAACTGGTATGAACTATTGCACTGCCATTGTTTATTTATATATACACACAAAAAAAAAAATTAACAGAGGGTGAAATAATAATAATAATAATAAGCCATTGTAATGTTTGTGAGAATGTCCATTAATGGTCTATTTTTAGCATGTTCAATGAAAAACTTTCTGAGCCGGACAAAAAGTGAGTATATGATTAGCTGGAGGTAACAGAGATGGAAAGCCAGAGATGTGAGAGCATAATAATAATAATAATAATAATAATAATAATAATAATAATGTTGAGGAACATCAAGTAAACCACATGTAAAAAGCCACACAACTCTAAAGAGGAGAAACTGGCAAAGTACAGCTCAGCATCTCTTATGCACCTGGGCAATATTATCCTCAGTTTGATGCACAACCAGTGGGCAAGAGAACAAGGTTTGGCTATGCTTTAAACATTCAGTGCCAGTTAAGACTCGTTTAAATCATAGTTTTGGCATTATCATTAGTTAGTTGTCTTTCTCTCTGCATGAGATGGGTTCTACCAGCTATGACGTGAACTAAAAGTGCCCCTATACTATTTTAAAGGTTGCTTATTTTGTATTCCTGCAATACCCAAGGTCAAAAGTAAAAAAATATATACATAATAATTTTCTCACAGCAATCTGTTTTTTCACAGTGGGTGTAATGGTTTGTTTCAGGATTTGTTCTCTTTAGAACTGTCCTTTCCAAGAGCCTGCTCTGATTGGTCAGATGACCCAGATTGTTGTGATTGGTCGACTTTTAGCCCAAAACTATTCATCAAATAAAATTCTATAAAATTCATCTTTAATTCTATAGCACGTTTACAATGTAGATTGTGTCAAAGCAGCTTAACATAGAAGTTCTAGTAAATTGAAACTGTGTCAGTCCAGTTTTCAGAGTTCAGTTCTGTTTAGTTCATTTCAGTGTGGTTTAATTTTCAATGCTGAAAGTCCAAACACTGAGGAGCAAATCCATCGACGCCAGCTCCACAAGTCCCAAACCAAGCAAGCCAATGGCGACATTGGCGAGGAACAAACTTCACCATTTGACGAAAGTGAAGGAAAAAAATCCTTGAGAGAAACCAGGCTCAGTTGGGCACAACCATTTCTCCTAATGGTGGATGTCTAATTAATCTAATGGACGTCTAAACCAAAATACACAAGAATGAATGACTACACATGTAAAGTCTGTCTAATCAGTCTATTGATGACTAGTCTATAGTCTGTTGGGTTAGACGTCTATTAGATTTTCACTGAAAGCCCAAATTTAGCCTTCTTTTAGCCAAGATGTCTATGTTAAGATGTCTATTAAACACAAAATTGCGTGGAGGAACATATATACTACTGTATTAGTCACAGAAACAACTCCACCTCACTGTTGGTCCATTTAAAAACCTCAGTGCTTTCTCAGCTTATTGCCAAGACGTTTTAAAGAGCCAAAAAGTAAATAAACCCCAGGCGGCAATGAGGGCAGGGCAGCTCAAAGCATCTTCTTCCTAATGCACGCACATTCTTCAGCCATTTTCGTGTGGATGAATTACTTTTGGAAAAGTAGTGAAAACAATAGTGTGGACATGGAGCATTTTTCGACACAACAGTTTTCTAAATTATCTGTATATCTATATCTCTGTAAAAAGTTATTTATTGTATGTGTAGAATTGGAGAAAATACTTCAATCTGACCCTGAAAAGCACAATTGGATAAACATTTTTCAGATCAGAGTCTTATGTAATATTCAGTTAGCAATTCTATTCATAGACACAAATGTAAACAACTAATTGAGTATATTCTCAAAAGTGAATTATTGGTGGCGAACAAAGTGTTTATTGTTTTAAATGCTTAATATTAAGGGTTCCAGAAGAGGGTTATAAAAATGATAACATAAGAGGTCTGAAACTCAGTTCCTGGAGAGTTTGGCCAAAGCCAATAGATAAGCTGGAAATCATTAGCCGAAAAGGTGTGACGGCTAATGCTAACGCCAGTATGTGAGGAAAGAGACAAGAGGCTGTTTAGTTTTAATGGACGTCAATGGAGGAGAGGCGTCACTACACGCAATAAACAGCTTTTGTGAGGAAATAACTTGTCATTTAATCAATCGAAATCCTGTTTGCTAATCTAATGTTTTACACTAAACAACACGTTCATGGTGAATCAAATGTATATTTTACCCTAATAAAAATGTTATTTTTTTTAAGAGAAGGCAGGGAAGGGAATGCTGCATCGGTCGTGTTAGCCGTTATGCTTTTTTCAACAGTGAGTAATACTCAGATTTCCATCTCTATATAGTTTAGAAAATCTCTGGTTTAGCTATGCGCAGATTAGCTTTAACCGTTTAGTTGGACACCCATTGCATAAAAGAACCATTTTGGGTTCAACAAAGAACCTTTCATTGAAGAGTGATTTTGTCTTATAGTGAAGAGCATTGAAGTAATGTAAAGATTGGCTCCCATTATAAAGAGCTGTTTGCATACTGAAAAGTTTCCAGAGATGTAAGAAAATCTTCAATGGAACCTTCAATGCCAATGTAGAATCTTTATTTTAAAGAGTATGCGCACCGTCAACATGTGAGACTTGAAAGAATTCTGCGCTGTTCTTCAAAAGCCCTGAACTTCACTCAAGGTTGTTCGGCTCTTTTAACAATTATCTGCTTCAGCTCATCTCACTCCATTTCTCCATGGCTGCCCTTTAAGCGCCCAGCACGATCTCCATGGCAACTACAATCATTCATGCAGTCACCCGATGAAGTGACGCAAACCAGCTACGCAGAGACGACCTCATCATCCTCAGTGTAGACAACCAGTGGTCCTCGCTCAGGCAAATGACTAGATTCACTTAGATAATGGAGCACGTCTAGGTTTAATGCTCAGGGTGTGAAGGCTGAAAAATTGCAAACTGAGAAACAGCGGATTTCATTTCCTTGCGGTTTATGCCAGTATTCATCTGACTGTGAAATGAAAAAGCCCAAGAAATATGGGTTAAAACTAGTCATGAGGAGAAAATAACATGATATTATGTGACTTGTAAAACTGCTGGGATGAAAAACAAAAAAAGTCAGGGCAAGAATTTGACCTTAGACCTTTTACTATGCAAATTATTCAATGAAAAATGACCCTTTTATTGCATCTAATAAAAATGTCAGGATCTTTATCACCCCGTTTTGCTAATCTTGACAAGCTTAGACGTGTCTCTTTTCATAATTTTTTCTTCTCGCATTTTAGAAACAATCTTAAAAGTGAAGGTTTTTTGAAGATGTGCCATATACACTGAAAAAAGCAACATGGGCTCATTCTGAAAACCTAGCCATATATACATTTCTGGAGATGGCGAATTATGTAGACAGAAGTACGTATGGCTGCATTTCTTCTTTAAAATGAACGCTACGAGGCGGTATGACGCTGTTCCTTTTCACACTTACCAGCTGACCGCTTACCTCTGTATGGACGGCTTTCTTGCTGTTACCAGTTTTGTCCAGTGGCTTGCTGTGTACGTCGGCAGACTTGAAACGCAGAGAGGAGTTGACCACGATGACGGGGTTCGAGTCCAGCAAAGCACGGTTCCAGAAAGCAAGTAAGACAAAAACCAAGTAAATAACAGGGTGAAAATGTGATAAAATCTGAAAATGTGGTAAAAATCAGGCGAGGGCTTTTCTTTTTCTGGATTGCTTTTTAAAACTGTCGGTTGGGTATGGGGAAGTAGATGGGCGGGTCAATCTGTGCTTTTGAACACTATTGGTTGGGTTTAGGTTTGGAGGAAGGTGGGTCAGTCTATCGATCAGTCAGTCATTCAGTCAGTCAGTTGACAGTCAGTCGACAGCAGCCTCTGGTGGATTTACGTGAGAACAGCAGGCACGAATGGCATTCGCAAGAGAAATTTGAGATCTGAAAAAGAGTACACAGCGGCCTCTGGTGGATTTGCGAAAACAAAAACTGCAAAAAAAAACAACTTACCTCCTGGGACGTATTTGGCGCTCTCCAGAAATGTATATAGCGGTACGTAATCAGAATGAGCCTGGGTTGAAAATACTGTGCCTTTCATTTAAAGAACAAATTTATAATGGATTACGTTAGGGTTTCTGGTTTTAACCTGTTTTATTCAATTTGCCTTAAAGCAAAAATACAAACCCCCTAAAATTTAAAGCATTAGTTTTTAATGTTTTAATTTCATTAGTGACCACATGAAATAAATATACTGTTTATGTGCTATTCAGTTTTTATGTATCTGTAATGTTTGATTACCATCTTGCCTGACGTTTATAGCCATACTGAAAGCACTTTGATTTGATAGTATTTCCAAAATAAATATTTAAGTACCACCAAAGTAATTCAATTAATTCATAGCCTATAAAACAATATTTACATTTGAGTTAATGTAATATTCTTTTTCCTTGAGCAGAATAAATATTTTGATTATTATTAAATGACAGTTTTCCGTTTCAACCAAGTCAACACTATAATTTGAGAAAAAATTCTAAATTTAGCTGTAAGAAATTACAGTATTTTTTAGGTTGGTCCAAATCAAAACTATACTTTGTTGTAGGGGTAAAAAAGATAAATCCAAAAAAAATATATTATTAAAATAATCACAGTCATTTCTGTTGAGCCCGTGAACACAAAGAACCTTCCAGTTAGCAGTTTTTAATAAATCTTAATAAACAATTTGTGTAAAGAAACTTTCATGCAACAAATAAAGATTCCATACTAAAAGTTCTTCACTGAACCTTTCTGTATGTAATGTGTGTATTGTCGAAGTGACCTTACTCAACTAAATTACCATACACTTATATATGACATGATAATTAGAGAAACCCATTTTTCTAACCCTAGGCCATTATCACAGATTATTATCTTAATTATTTGAGCATTAATTGCAATATAATTAACTTTCTTTGAAGCTCAGATCTCTCCAAAAGTCCATTCTGAGGTCTAAATGAGCCTGATGTTTACCTGCTAATACAGATTACACAGACTATTCTCCATAAAGCTATCTGCATGAGACAATATGGAAATAAAGCCACCGCTAGAGACTGTGGGCTCAGCAGAAATGACTTGGAGTTATGATCGTATGATTTTAAATGCTGTGCGTTGCCTGTGCTGCTTTGAGATGCGCATTTGATTCTTCCTGATATGTAAATCTCCTTTAAATCTAGAGACACATTTATGTTGCTAGATTCATTTAAAGTGTCCCTATTATGCTTTTTTTGAATACTACCTTACAGTGCAATCAGTGTTATATAGTTGTTTGCGAATGTAAAAGGTCTATAAAGTTTTAAAGTGCAAAGTTTCAAAGTTAGTGTCTCCTAAAGATAGAACTAAAGGTGTCAGCAATTCCAGGTTCACTTCTATTTAGCATACTAGTATTTGCATAATGCCATCCTATGGTTTCCATCGCTTCAGTTGGTTTGTGTTATCGACATCATATTTTGAAGAAGCTTCAAAACATGTATTCAATCATTTATTTAAGCTCAACTTGTGGGACCAACAACCATTTTAAGCGGTAACAAATCTAATAGTATCATTGTGTTAATAAGGGTGGCACGGTGGCTCAGTGGTTATCACTGTCGCCTCACAGCAAGAAGGTTGCTGGTTTCCTCCGGGTGCTCCGGTTTCCCCCACAGTCCAAAGACATGCACTATAGGTGATTTGGATGAACCAAATTGGCCGTAGTGTATGAATGTGTGTGTAAATGTGAGAGTGTGTGGATGTTTCCCAGTACTGGATTGCGGCTGGAAGGGCATCCGCTGCGTAAAACATATGAAATTCGTTTACAAGAGTAATGTGTTTTTTATGCTTGGTCACACCTCTGATATATTACCTCGGATGCGCCTGTGCTTTAATTCAAACAGAAGACGTCGCACACGGGTATCTGGGGTATACATTAGTGCAAAAGTTCTCATGGGCGCCCCCTATACTGACACTGAGAAGGATAAACTGTTGAATAAAGTCGTTATTTTGGTTTTATGTGCACACAAAGGTTTTCTCATAGCTTGATCATATTCCAAATGCAGGCATAAGGTCTGTTTTAAGAATGTTTTTCGGTATTTTTCTAGACTTTGAATGAGTCACAAACATTGCTGTTTATGGAGAATGAGGGAGCTCTCTAATTTTATCTAAATTATTTTTATTTGTGTTCTGAAGACGTGTGAAGGTCTCAGGGAACTGGAATACCATGAGGGTGTCACGTCTTCTGTAGTGCCATCTTGTGGTCTTTTGGGTTATGTCACGAAGGGCTTACAAAAATATGAGATATCCAAGTGCAGCAATTAAAGTTTTAATAAAAAAATAAGGGGACAGACCAGATACAAAAATCCACAGAGTTGAAAAAAAGTACAAAACAATAAACAAGTGAATCAAACAATGTTTAAACAGGAATCCAAAAACATAAACAAAACGTGAAGCAAAGTGAACAAACAAACAAACCAAAACGATGAGTCAGTGAACAGACTAGGACCAGATAAGAGCCAGACAGAACAAAACAGAATCCAAAGGCAAACTAAACACAACATAACAAAGCTTATAAAAGACAACACTAATTAGACAAATGACGGACAGCTGGAAACAAGTAGTGATCACGTGAACAACTACAAAACAGGAACAAAAACCAAAACATAACTAGTGCCCAAAAGACCACAAGATGGCACTACAGAAGACGTGACAGAGGGTGAGTAATTATTCATTCATTCATTCATTTTCCTTCGGCTTATCAGGGGTTTATCAGGGGTCGCCACAGTGGAATGAACCGCCAACTTATCCAGCATATGTTTTATGCAGCGGATGCCCTTCCAGCTGCAATCAAGTACTTATCACCACTGGACATTCAAACACAAGAATTTTGTTCTGTACTGTTGCCAAATTGTTGAAACCACATGACTCTGTTTCACTTGACCCCACTTAGTGTGTTCCCTATTCCAATTTTCTCCATGCTAAGACTGATCATATTCACCATGAATTGCTTAACTATGTTTTAATTTCTCACGATTATCAGTATGATCATAGCCACACTAACGGGTCAGTAAGTACCCTTTCTAATTTTGAACTGCCCTCAGTTGATTTTATTACTAGGGAGATCATGAAGTCTAAGACCTCGACCTGCTCACTTGATCCCATACCTACTGTTTTAGTTAAGTCCTGCATTAACTCACTCTCCTCTTTTATTACAACTATAGTGTGTTCTTCACTATCAACTGCTATCGTTCCTTCATCTTTAAAAATGGCTTCTATCACTCCAAAACTCAAAAAGACTGGTGCTGATCCTAATGACCTAAACCATTTTAGGCCAATTGCCAACCTTCCTTTTGTTTCAAAAATACTTGAAAGAACAGTAGCAGCTCAACTTCGTTCACATCTTCAAAGTAATAACATCTATGAGCACTTTCAGTCTGGGTTTCGGCCCAAACATAGCACAGAAACAGCCCTGACTAAGGTTGTAAATGATCTTCTCTTAGCTGCTGATTCTGGTTATCTGTCTATACTTATTCTTTTAGATATTACCGCTGCTTTTGATACTATTAGTCATTCACTATTATTGGAACGACTGGCTTCTATAGGAATAGCTGATAATGCACTTCGCTGGTTCACTTCTTATTTAAGTGACAGAAAACAGTTTGTGCAGATAAAGAATAGACGCTCTGA
This sequence comes from Danio jaintianensis, assembly GCA_903798115.1. NCBI lineage: Eukaryota > Metazoa > Chordata > Actinopteri > Cypriniformes > Danionidae > Danio > Danio jaintianensis. The sequence continues at coordinate 6,712,268 of CAIGQV010019101.1, forward strand.
TCCTGTTTCAGTCATTCATGGTGTTCCTCAAGGGTCAGTATTGGGTCCACTTTTATTTGTTATTTATATTTTACCTCTAGGTCATATATTTCATTCTTATGGCATACATTTCCATTTTTATGCAGATGATACACAAGTTTATATCTCTACAAAACCTACAACATCTCACCCCCTTTCTGACCTTACTAAATGTCTACATGAGATTAATATATGGATGACTAATAATTTCTTAAAGTTAAATGCCAGTAAAACTGAAGCCCTTCTGGTTGGCTCTAAATCGGTTTTATCTAAAGCTCAATCTTTTACCCTGCACATTGATAACTCCCCAGTCAACTTCTCAACCCACGTGAAAAGTCTTGGGGTTATACTGGATGGCATGCTCTCGTTTGGTTCTCATATTAGTAATATCTCACATTCTGCCTTTTTTCATTTGCGTAAAGCAGCAAGACTTCGCTCTTCACTATCTCAACAAAGTACTGAAGTGTTTGTTCATGCTTTGGTTACATCACGGATTGATTACTGTAACTCTCTCCTATCTGGCAATGCTGATAGGCAATCACATAACTCCAATTCTCTTTCACCTGCACTGGCTCCCTGTTCACTATCGTATACAATACGAAATTCTCCTCTAAACATACAAAGCTCTTCATAACTTGGCACCTCACTATCTTTCTGATCTTCTTCATTTGTACACTCCTTTGCGCTCACTGAGATCATCTTCTGCTGAATTATTATCTGTTCCAAACTTTAAGATGAAGTCATTTGGTGGCAGGGCTTTTAGTTGTACAGCACCAAAGTTATAGAACTCCCTGGCTTTGCACATTCTCCAGGTGGACTCTATTTCCAATTTTAAATCTCTGATAAAAACTTTTTTGTTTAGGATAGCTTTTAATTATTTGCTGGTTTAATATTATGTTGATTGTTATTTTTACTGCTTGTATTTTATGATGTGCTTGCGATATGCTGTAAGGTGTCCTTGAGTGCTTTGAAAGGCGCCTATAAATAAAAGGTATTATTATTATTATTATTACTGGGAAACACCCATACACTCTTGCATTCTCACACACATTCATACACTACGGGCAATTTTTGTTTACCCAATTAACTTATAGTGCATGTCTTTGGACTGTGGGGGAAACCGGAGCACCCGGAGGAAACATACGCTAACACGTGGTAGAACATGCAAACTCCACCAACTGGAACCAGCGACCTTCTTGCTGTGAGGCGATAGTGCTAACCACTGAGCCACCGTGACGCCTGGTGAGTAATTAATAACATTATTTTCTTTTTTAAGTGAACTAACCCTTTTATTTTTTTATTTTGTTTTTAATTGTTCATCACAAGACTGGTCGATTTTTCATTTCATGACAACTACTCATTTCAAACTGTATACAGTCATAGATTTAATTTGTCCATACATTTTTTCCCATTATTTTCAAGCTTTAAAAGAGGTTTAAATAAGGTCTTCTAAAAAGAAACACTGGCTTTAAGGTCCTGGTATACTTCAAACAAGGTTATTTTTTATTCTTCGTTTGAGGGCAAAAAGAACTTCGAAAAGGCTGAGTGATGGTATACTGTTTTTGAACATAGCAAATGTTGTAAATGTGTTATGCTGATACCCCTAAACACAACAACAATGATGGCTGAGAGAAGTACAGTTTTATAACATCTGACAAATAGACTTCTCCATCATGTCGCACACCATGTCACATCACATCTTTACATTGTTTTCTATTTGTCGTAGACAGACACTGAATGGTGCCGCCAGTGTACGCACACATAGAATAGACGTGGTGTGTTGAGGTGGTGCTTTTAATTTAATTTATCCTATTTACACATATTTAAAGTATTTAGGCTTTTACTTACACATAAATAAATACTGATCAGTTACCTTGAGTTTTTTCTTATTTGTTAATTCTTTGGATTTCCGTTTTTACAAAAGTGTTGTAACTTTGATATCTTACTGCACAAAAGGGCCTGATTTCAGACTTTATTGTAAAATGAAATCAAGTTTTACCAAAAAAAACAAAAAAACAGTACTGTCAGTAATAAGATAATAAAACAAATGACTTCAGTTCAACAGAGGTATTTGAAATATAATATAATAACGCTGAGTTTTGTAAGCAGTTTCATGAGCCATATTGTTTGTTTTGATAAATGGAACATTAGATACCATCAACTTGTAATCTCTGTACAATTTGGTGATGCTGTTAGACATATTAAGATACATCTCTAGCATGCACTTATGTTGTAAAGAAATTAAAGTTGCACTTTTGATTGTTTAAAGACTTTCTGGTACATTTCACTAAACCATACACCCAATAAGATATCCATTCACAGCATTTTCATCAGTCAGGAGTGGATCTATTCCAAATGCATGATGATTTTTGATAAAGTTTAGTCCAGGAGCAAAGAGAAATCATTTATACTTTGAGTGCACAAAGATCGCGATCACGCACAGTCTGGGCGCGTGCACTCAATTACATGACTGCGCTAATGTGTTAAAATAAAGCACTGGTGTTACAATAAAGCATAGTTATGCTCATACCTGCAATCCCGCGCCGACATTCGGGATGTAATTGGATTGAGGTAAAGTTTATTTCTGAACAGTGACAACCTGTCTATATTGTTTACCACGCTACTTTGAATGTTCGGTCTGAAATAGCTTGTAAGTACTTCAAAACAACATTAGCACTATTTCATTAACTGTGAACAATTTTATACTTAGATTGTCATTGGCTGCAAATATGATTTCCCTACTTAGAATTTGAAAAGAATACTTTTCTGAAATATATTATTACGGAGAAAGTCCGAAGGTGCGAATGTAAAACCAACCACAATTGTAATTGGAAGTTAGTGACAGGACTTAAAGTCGCTTTCGGAGAGGACAGACCCAGACGTATCAGACATTTCATTATCGATGTGTATCAAAATTTAGAAAATGTATTAACATTACCGTGTAGTTCTCCAAACGGTTAGTCTGAGCTCTTTCACGGTGTGATTGTTTGTTATTATAAGCTCTTCAAAACTGCGGCGTTTCCCAGTTCAGATATCAGGGCTTGTATTAGTCCATTTGCTCGGATGTTTATTGGCTACTGAAATACAGGTCAAAGGTTTTATAATAATTAAGATTAATTAGTAATGAGCTATGATTTAAAAGTAGCGAGATTATATATTTTTATATTTTTAATATTAAAGAAAAAAAACAAACTACCCAGTACACTGTAAAGAGCGATTAGTTGACTTTACCTAAAAAAAGAGAGTAAACTTGTTGCCTTATTGTTATTAAGTAAACAAACTATGTGCATAATTATAAAAGTTAAGTCAATGGTTTACTGACTTTATTTAAGTACAATCACTCACTTTTTTTTAAGTAAACTAACTAATTGCTTTTTACAGTGTACAGTAACGCAAGTAGTAAATCGAGCTTTGTCCGAAACCTATTTTTGTGAACTCAGGGCTGCCAACTTTTGATTTTAGCTTAAACTAGTCCTATAGGGCTTTCGTCTGATCGGAACCAAATTTCTTTGGACAACGATTATCAATATTTAGCATAACAGTGTTGAGTTTTTGACTTTTGCGAGTATCAGTATGCAAAAACATTAATGTTAGCGAATAGCTAGCTATAACTCTTGATTGGAATGAAATATCTTCAGCAGGAACACATAAGTTTAAGCTCATCCTTTGGGGAAATAAAACACAGCGTTGCTAGTTGGTGGTGCTAAAACATAAAAACAACCATAAATTTGCAACCGTTTGTCCGAGATGGGATTTAAAAGTAGCGGGAGTATAGTAGCTTAATTTGTACTTAAGTAAAAGTACAAATTAAAAAATATACTAAAATAAAAAATGTATATCAGTTACAGCAGGGGTGTCAAACTCAGTTCTTTTCAATCAAACTTTTGATTTTAACTTAAACTAGTCCTATAGGGCTTTCGTCTGATCGGAACCAAAATATGGAACAAATATCAATAATTAGCATAACAGTGTTGCGTTTTTGACTTTCGCAAGCATCAGTATGCAAAAACATTAATGTTAGCGAATAGCTAGCTATAACTC
>CAIGQV010019101.1:6725414-6743106 GCA_903798115.1 Danio jaintianensis
GGTTTCCCCCACAAGTCCAAAGACATGCGCTATAGGTGAATTGGGTAAGCTAAAATTGTCCGTAGTGTATGTGTGTGAATGAGTGTGTATGAATGTTTCCCAGTGATGGGTTGCAGCTGGAAGGGCATCCGCTGCGTAAAACATATGCTGGATAAGTTGGCGGTGCATCCCGCTGTGGCGACCCCAGATTAATAAAGGGACTAAGCCGAAAAGAAAATGAATGAATGAATGAACTCTAAAGTGTAAATAACTTATATCTTAATAACCTATATATTTTTAATGGGGTAAGGATTAAAAAACGATTAAAGATTTTTATTTTTTAGCCTTTATTGCAATTTTTTTATTGCAGCTTTTATCTCGACTTTTAGCTTTTATTGCAAATATTTCATGTAAACTGTTATGTAAAAAAAATAAGATACCACAAAAAAAATCTGTTTCTCTGGATTTATCAGGTATGGGTTTGAGTAAAATGTTAATATTTTTATTCTACATAGTTCTAATTACATTTATTCCTGATTTAAATGACAAAAATTTGCATTTAGAGCATTTTTCCTCAGAAAATGACAACTGGTCAGAAAAAACAATATTTATTAATGATATTTCTATCTTAACTCAGTTAAGTTAAATCAGTTCATGTTAAAACACTAGTATTGCGTTGGATACAAATTACTACAGTATAAATGTCTGAAACACAGCACCTTTTTAGTTTTTTTCTATGCAACAAATTGCTCAAAATTATATCATTTCATATTAAATTTGGAAGAAATATCATCAGAATCAAACAAAAAATATATTTTACTCAAATACTACATTTCTAATTGAACTGAGAAACTGAGTAAAATACCACGTGACAGAGAAATACTGACCGTTTTAAAGTCTCTGAAGGGTACAAACTGGACGATGTCCCTCAGGACGGGCTCTCCTTTGGGTGAGCGCAGGACCCCGTCGTCTCCATCAAGGATCTGCATGTCTGTGAAGTCTGCGTTTCCCACTCCCACTATGATGATGGACATGGGCTGGTACGAGGCCCGGACTATAGCCTCCCGTGTGTCCGCCATGTCTGTGACCACCCCATCCGTCAGGATCAGCAGGATATGATACAGCTGCCAGAAGCAAAAAGGTATGCAGTGTAGTTAGATTAACTCAATTTAGTTTAGTTAGAATCAGGTATTTAGTTTCATTCTTTTTATCGTATAAATAAAACATTTTGACATGATTTCATTGTTACAGCCTATATATTGTGTTTTCAGAGGCAAAAACAAAACAAAAATTAGTTTAGAATACAAAAACGCAAGCATTAATTTATGTAGCACTTTGCCGTTAACTTTTTCGTTACATGCATTTAGCCTGTGTTGCAGCGCAAGAACATGTACAGTGGGTACGGTAAGTATTCAGACCCCCTTAAATTTTTCATTCTTTGTTATATTGCAGACTGGGCTGAAGGTTTACCTTCCAACAAGACAATGACCCTAAGCACACAGCTAAAATAACGAAGGAGTGGCTTTACAACAACTCCATGACTGTTCTTGAATGGCCCAGCCAGAGCCCTGACTTAAACCCAATTGAGCATCTCTGGAGCGACCTATAAATGGCTGTCCACCAATGTTTACCATCCAACCTGACAGAACTGGAGAGGATCTGCAAGGAGGAATGGCAGAGGATCCCCAAATCCAGGTGTGAAAAACTTGTTGCATCTTTTCCAAAAAGACTCATGGCTGTATTAGATCAAAAGGGTGCTTCTACTAAATACTGAGTAAAGGGTTTGAATACTTAGGACCATGTGATATTTCAGTTTTTGTTTTTTTTATAAATCTGCAAAAATGTCAACAATTCTGTGTTTTTCTGTCAATATGGACTGCTGTGTTTACATTAATGAAGAAAAAAATGAACAAATGATTTTAGCAAATGGTTGCAATATAACAAAGAGTGAAAAATTTAAGGGGGTCTGAATACTTTTCGTACCCACTGTATATAAAAAAAATCAGCATTCATGAGCTAAGAGAGAAATGCACGAGTACTGAGTTTCTGCTGTGCCTTGCGCTGAAATCTTGAACTGATAAAACCCAAAGCATGCAAGTTCGAAGTATTAATTGTGAGAGAGACTCTGTAAACTCTGAAGAAATGAACAAAGTTAAACTGTGATGGACAGTAACACATCAACAAACTGCTGTTTGAGGCTGTTTAAAAGGTCAGCTGGTAAGCGCGAAAAGTAACGGCATCATGCCACCCCATAGCGTTCGTTTTAAAGACGAAATGCAGCCATACGTACCTCTAGCTACATAATTTGCGATCTCCAGAAATGTATATAGGGCTACGTTTTCAGAATGAGCCTGTGTTGGAACTATTCCTTTAAGATCAAAATGCACATTGTAAAACAATAGATGAACTGTTCCTTTAAATGCCTCGAAAGCAGTGAGCAGAATATTACATACCACCCTAAAATAGCCAGTCAGTGGGCTAAAATTAGCAATATTTACTGGCCTGAACATCCCAAGAGTGCAGCAACATTAAACATGCAAGTCTTCAGTCTGAATGAATGTCCTGGTTTCTGTACATTGATCTCGGTGGGCTCATTTACTGAAAAACGATCACTTTTGGGGAAGGGGGATCTAACATTAAATAATAGATGAAGAACATCACAAGGACATACAGTATTGTGTTGGAGACAGCAAATGAAATAGAGCAAGGCACTGATAATTGTTAAGCTTCAGGGCAAATGTCTGACCCGAGACCATTAAATGACTTTTAACGTGATAGGACTCTAAATTGATTGTAGCCATGTTAATTATCAAAACAGTCTGCAAGATCATTATCTAAAAAAAGTTTAAAAGGTTTATTTATATATTTATTTATTTGTACCTTGACAAAATTTTAAAGGTTATATGGAAAAATCAGGGCGGCACGGTGGCTTAGTGGTTAGCACTGTCACCTCACAGCAAGAAGGTCGCTGGTTTGAGTCCCGGCTGGATCAGTTGGCATTTCTGTGGGGAGTTTGCATGTTCTCCCCATGTTGGCGTAGGTTTCCTTCGGGTGCTCCGGTTTCCCCCACAGTCCAAAGATATGTGGTATAAGTGAATTGGATGAACTAAATTGGCCGTAGTGTATGAGTGTGTGTGTGTGTGTATGTGAATGAGTGTAAATGAATGTGTGTGAATGAGTGTGTGTGAATGAGTTTCTCAGTACTGGGTTGCGGCTGGAAGGGCATCCACTGCATAAAACATATGCTGGAACAGTTGGCAGTTCATTCCGCAGTGGTGACCCCTGATAAATAAGGGACTAAGCTGAAGGAAAATGAATTAAGGAATATGGAAAAATCAAGTGCATGAAGAAAAAAGAAATGGATTGTGAGGATTTTTGGATTGTTTTCTATTCTCAAAACTTATGAGTTTATTCTCACTCTTATTAATTCATTCATTTATTTTTCGGCTTAGTCCCTTTATTATCAGGGGTCGCCACAGCGGAATAAACTCCCATCTTATCCGGCATATGTTTTATACAGCGGATGCCCATCCAGGTGCAACCCAGAAATGCCAACTGACCCAGCAGAGGCTCGAACCAGCGACCTTCTTGCTGTGAGGATGACAGCGCTACCCACTGCGCCACCCCTACTCTTACTAATAAATTAATTAATTTATTTATTTTCACAGTTTATTTTTTTATATTTTCAGTAGATCTATTAAGATAAAAATATATGTATAAAATATTAACATTAACATATTACACATAAGATTACGCATTAACACACTTTCAATTAATCACTGCTTTAAAACAATCAAGTTTAAAATCGATAATTAAAAAAGATCATAGTTTTTTTCTGTTCAGTGCTATGGTTATCATATGTCAATAATCTGATTTATGGGACAGAATAATACGAATAAATATAGCAAATTCACTTCTGCTTTCCTACATGAAGGAAAATGTTTTGGCATCTTGAGTGGACTTTTATATTTATGTATTGTATATCTTATGTATATTTTTTCTTGACCACAATAAATATTTTTGAGATAGATGCAATTAAATTTTAATGTTTCAACCAAAGATAAATTATACTTTGAGAGGGACAAAAATTATTAGCTGTAACAAATTACAGTAATATTTTAAGTTGATTCATTCATTCATTTTCCTTTGGCTTAGTCCCTTATTTATCAAGAGTCGCCACAGCGGAATGAACCGCCAACTATTCCAGCATATGTTTTATGCAGCAGATTTTCCAGCCACAACCCAGTACTGGGAAGCACCCATACACTCTCTCATTTACACACACACACACACTCATACACTACGGCCAATTTAGTTCATCCAATTCACCTATAGCGCATGTCTTTGGACTGTGGGGGAAACCGGAGCACCCAGAGGAAACCCACATGATCACGGGGAGAACATGCAAACTCCACACAGAAATGCCAACTGGTCCAGCTGGGACTCGAACCAGCGACCATCTTGCTGTGAGGCGACAGTGCTAACCACTGAGCCACCATGCCGCCCTTAATTTGATTCAAAGTATTCATTTTTTTATGTAGACTGCCAATAGGAATACCTGATTGCATAATCCCTTTAGTGAATCCTTTATTCTCACTAAAGTGCTGTGCCAAAAAAAAAAGCAGAAACTTTAAAGATACTCACAGAAGCGTCTTTGATGGGCTCTTTTCCAGCCGCCTGTTTAGCTATTCTGTTGATGATGGGAGCCACATTGGTGGGACCGTAGAGCTGGATCTTGGGCAGGCAGTTTTGGTAGGCTTCCACGACCCCCTGGATCTCTGATCAGAGAGAGAGGGGACACGGCTATCACTTCTCTTCTGGAGGCTTATTTGTATTTCTCTGTCTGTCTCAAAGGCTTTCTGAGAGCAGCGCAGAGGAATTGGCAGCGAAAGCAACAGATTACGGGATCAAATCAGTCGAGAGATGGACTTGGAGCTCCTCTGCAGAAACGTGAAAGGACTGAAGTAATTTTCCAAAGGCTTCACACGTTCTCGTTAAGTGTTAAAGCAATTGTTCACCCAAAAATGTCAAATTAGGTCATAATTTAATCACCCTCATGTCGTTCCAAAAACCATATAGCCTTTCTTTATTCGTGAAACACAAAAAGCAGAAAGTGTTTAGTGTTTTTCATATTATGAAACTCATACATAATCGCAATATGGGTCTTTAAGGTCAATATGCATTGATTTTAAAATATGCATAAATAAATATTTGGTTGTTGAAATGTTATTCATAATTAAAGCTGGATAAATCCTGTTTACGATGGTATCTGTGTTTGTGTTTTGCAACAAAGTCCAATCCAATCCAGTTACCAGCTGGTCAAACAAATTCTACATTCCAAAAATCCAAATTAAAGGGGTATTTCACTACAAAATTATTTTTTAAAAATCCTCACCATTTACTTACACTCAAGTGGTTCTAAACTTTTGTGAACGACTTTCTTCTGTTGAACACAAAACAAGGTATTCTGAAGTGTTTGTAAAAAGCAGCCATTGACATTCATATGCAACCCAGGCTCATTCTGATTACGTACCCCTATATACATTTCGGGAGAGCGCAAAATACGTCCCAGGAGGTACGTTTTTTTGCAGTTTTTGTTTTCACGAATTCACCAGAGGCCGCTGTGTACACATTTTGAGATCTCAAATTTCTCTCGCGGGTGCCATTCACGCCTGCTGTTCTCACGTAAATCCACCAGAGGCCGCTGTCGACTGACTGAATGACTGACTCACTGACTGATCGACTAACCCACCCTCCTCCTTACCTAAACCCAACCAATAGTGTTTTAAAAAGCACCGATTGGCCCACCCACACCCTTCCCTAAACCCAACCGACAGTGTTTTAAAAAGCAATCCAGAAAAAGAAAAGCCTCCTGATTTTTACCACATTCTCACCCTGTTATTTACTTGTTTATTTTATTTTTTGGCTTTTGTCTAAACTGCTTTCTGGAACCGTTCTTCATCGGACTCGAACCCCGTTGTCGCGGTCAACTCAGATCTGCGTCTCAAGTCCGCCGACAAACATATCAAGCTACCGGACAAACTGGTAACAGCGGAAAAGCCGTCCATACGGAGGTAAATGGTCAGCTGGTAAGCGAGAAAAGGAACGGCATCATACTGCCCCATAGCGTTCGTTTTAAAGATGAAATGCAGCCATATGTACTTCTGGCTACATAATTCGTGATCTCCAGAAATGTATATAGGGCTACATTTTCAGAATGAGCCTATGTTGTCCATATGGGAACAAAATACTAAAAACTAACTAATAATAAGTAATAAAAACTATTAAATGAGGCAATGGTTGTTTTTTTTTCAACATTATTCAGTATATATTCCTTTGTGATGAACAGGAGAAATTTTTATATTGATAATTGAAGCTGGATAAGTCCTGTTTACAATGCTATTTATGCAACATAGGCTCATTCTGAAAACGCACTATATAAATTTCTGGAAATCGCGAATTATGTAGCCAGAGCTACATATAGCTACATTTCATCTTTAAAATGAACGCTACAGGGCAGTATGACGCCGTTGCTTTGCGCGCTTACCAGCTGACCGCTTACCTCCGTTTGGATGCCTTTTCCGCTGTTACCAGTTTGTCCAGTTAGCTCGCCATGTACGTCGGTGGACTTGCAGAGCGGAGTTGACCACGACAACGGGGTTCGAGTCCGGTGACGAACGGTTCCAGAAAGCGGGTAAGACAAAAACAAAAGCCAAAAAATAAAATAAACAAGTAAATAACAGAGTGAGAATGTGGTAAAAATCAGGCGAGGGCTTTTCTTTTTCTGGATTGCTTTTTAAAACTGTCTGTTGGGTTTGGGGGTGGGCGGGTCAATCGGTGCTTTTGAAAACACTATTGGTTGGGTTTAAGGGAGGAGGAGGGTGGGTCAGTCGATCGGTCAGTCAGTCAGTCAGTCAGTCCACAGCGGCCTCTCACGTAGCTCCTGGGACATATTTGGCACTCTCCAGAAATGTATGTAGCGGTACGTTTTCAGAATGAGCCTGGGTTGTATTTATGTTTGTGTTTTTGAACAAAGTCCAGTCCAGTCACCAGGTGGTCATTCCAAAAACAAAAAATTATTAAATATATATTTTTTAAAAAGCAAAATTCAAGAGAAGCAAAATTTTTTTTAAATGTTGTTGAAATGTTTGAGTTTGTAATTTTTTTATCATTCTATTTCTAAAGATGTTCGGTGACTAAAATATTATTTTATTAAATATATCCGTTAAATAAATCTGTTTTGTTCACATGCACCAAAATATATGACCTATATTCACTGAGAAATTAATAAAAACATTAATTTTCAAAATAGGGTGTACTCATTTATGTTGAGCACTGTCTATTACTGGCACAAAGATGGCATTGGATGGCATGTAAGGTAGCACACAAGTCATACTGAATCACTGTTATGGAATGTTTATACTGTAGTTCAGCCTTTGCTCAACATTTCACCTTCCACAGACGAAAGAAAGTCATATAAAGTACAAACCGTCAGTGAGAGTAAAAGTACACGATGACAAGTAAGTAAACTTTCTTATAACTGTGAAAAAAGCTTCAAAAACATCACTGAATGTCTGTGTTTAGTTCTCAGGGGAGACTAACGCACAAAGTGCCTGTCACTCTTACCTTCACATTCATCGTCCTCTGGGTTGAAATTGATGGCAAAATCATGAGACACCTGAAAAAACACAAAATACAGCTTGTTTAGCATGCCCTTACACACCTGGTTTCTTGTTTAAAAGCCCAATTCAATGTCATAAGTCCTGCTGTTTAGTAAATCATGCAGTGTTTGTGTGTTTTTATGTGTGTTAGTTTCTGCAACACTACACTTCCTGACAAAAGTCTTGTCATTGATCCCGGTTGTAAGAGCAACAAATAATAACTTGACTTCTAGTTGATCATTTGGAAAAGTGGCAGAAGGTAGAGTTTTCTGATGAATCATCTGTTGAACTGCATCCCAATCATCACAAATACTGCAGAAGACCTTTTGGAACCCGCACAGACCCAAGATTCTCAGAGAAATCAGTCAAGTTTGGTGAAGGAAAAATCATGGTTTGGGGTTACATTCAGTATGGGGGCGTGCGAGAGATCTGCAGAGTGGATAGAAACATTAACAGCCTGAGGTATCAAGACATTTGTGCTGCCCATTACATTACAAACCACAGGAGAGGGCAAATTCTTCAGCAGGATAGCGCTCCTTCTCATACTACAGCCTCCACATCAAAGTTCCTGAAAGCAAAGAAGGTCAAGGTGCTCCAGGATTGGCCAGCCCAGTCACCAGACATGAACATTATTGAGTATGTCTGGGGTAAGAGGAAGGAGGAGGCATTGAAGATGAATCCAAAGAATCTTGATGAACTCTGGGAGTCCTGCAAGAACGCTTTCTTTGCCATTCCAGATGACTTTATTAATAAGTTATTTGAGTCATTGCAGAGATGTATGGATGCAGTCCTCCAAGCTCATGGGAGTCATACACAATATTAATTCTTTTTCTACTGCACCATGACTTTATGTTCGATACTGTACAGTATTTCTGTTAAGTGACAAGACTTTTGTCTAAGCAAAGTCAGACCTTACTGTCCTAATTAAATAATTAAAATCAAGGCATGATCATATTTTATTTTGGTAAAATAAGCGTAATCTAGAGGCCTTTGCCTTTCATATAAGCCACTTCTTATACCAAATGATCAACTAGAAGTCAAGTTATTATTTGTTGTTCCTAAAACTGGGATAGGCGACAAGACTTTTGTCAGGTAGTGTATGCATGAACTCATCTGATGATGATGCTAAAACAAAATAGCCGATTTTTCCATTGTAAGCAACAACCACTGTTGGCCCCCTCTGGTACTTTTGTAGCACATTGATTTTTCTTTGTTGAGAAAGACATCCTGAATATAACTATTATTATTATATTCCCTTGAAAAGGAAATAGACCTCACAGCTACCGCAGAGCAATCTGCCCGAACAAACAGACCATAAAATGAAATCATGTGACAGTTTGCTGTCAGCACTAGGGAAGGCTTTGCAAGCTGTTATTATATTAATTCTGAGAAAATAACTGTTAAAAATTGGTATTACATTAGAGAGAGAGAGTCTGTAAATACAAATAAAATAAGTTATGACTTTGCATATGAGATACAGAGACTGCTGTTTGCAAATCCATTACAGATTTACAAAATAATAAAAGCAGAGGATGCTTTTACATTTACAAATACAATAACAAGTATTAAAATAAAAAAGGGGTACTTAAAGAGAGTAGGGGTATTAAAGAGAGACTTTCTAGTCTGTTTTTCTACACTTTGTAATGTTTTTAAGTATGTTTTGTTACAATGTACATTAATGTTTAATTTAGTTAATGTTAAACAAATAATGACCAATAGATTTATTACAGTTTTTAATCATGTATTTAATAAATAAACATACAGTGGTTCATTACCTGTTACCTCACATTGTAATAACTAATGTTAACAAGCTTGAATCCAATAAGTTTGGATTTTAATAAATTATTAGTAATTGTGGAAATTAATTATTGTTAATAAATGCTGAAAAAGTATTGTTCATTATTATTTCATGTTAGTAAATACCTTACCTAACATTAACTAATAGAACCAAGTGTGACTACATTTGAATCATAATCTTTTGTCATGTTTTAAATATATTACATATAATACATAAAATTTAAGTTCCATCAGAAATTGCATTAAAGTATATTTTAGTTTATCTTAAATGCTTCTAAGTAAACTTATAATAATATGTCAAATGGTATATTTAAAATATTTGTAATTTATTTGCTATAATATATATATGGAACATGTGTAAAGGAAAATAAACTAAAATCCAACAAAATTCAAAAGTTTTAAGTACAATTATATACATATATATAAGTGCACTTATATACACATTACAATTCAGTGCAAATCTTCTTCTCAACAATAAAATATACAAAAGAAAAAGGTATTTTACCTCATAATTAGGTGGAATTCTTGCTCCAAAGCCCAAGGCAGAGAATCGTTTGTCACTGTAATCAGATAAATAACAATTATTAGCAATTAACAATATTTTATTAATCAAGTCAATCACATAATCAAACATAGGGCTTAAAACATACGGCTGCTGTCAGACTCCTTGTGCATTCAAAACTCTCACTGGATTATATTAATTGAAAAAAAGTCTTTGGAAATGTAAACTGAAAAACTATTTTGTCTGAAAGGTGGCTAATTAATACGAATTCATAAATTTCATTTGTACAAAAACGTAACATTTTTATAATGAGGCGTGCCCCCAAACCCCACACCTAAAACCAATCATCATTGGGGGATGAGCAAATCATACTAATATGTATGTACAAATGAGAACATACAATATCACATGAGTTAGCCAATTAATCAAAAAGTTGCAAATTGGTGTGAGATTGGAATGAATATTTCCTACTGACACACTAAAAAAGAAAGAAACTTAAAACCAGTTTACTGTTGGGGAAAATACTAGACTTTTGCACAGTACCGTGTCTATGTATGACTTTTTTTTTTGCTATTTCTGCACAGAATTTCTGTAGAATTGCAAATGGTTTTGAGAGTATAGGAGCTGAAAACTTCATTCATTACTTTTCCTTCGGCTTACTCCCTTATTTATCAGGGGTCACCACAGCGGAATGAACCGCCAACTATTCCGACATGTTTTATGCAGCGGATGCCCTTCCAGCTGCAATTCATCACTCGGAAACACCCATACACTCTCGCATTCACATACACACACACACACACACACACACACACACACACACACACACATACACTACGGCCAATTTAGTTCATCCAATTCACCTATAGTGCATGTCTTTGGACTGTGGGGGAAAACTGGAGCACCCGGAGGAAACCCACGTGAACACGGGGAGAACATGCAAACTCCACACAGAAATGCTAACTGGCCCAGCCGGGACTTGAACCAGCGACTTTCCTGCTGTGAGGCGACAGTGCTAACCACTAAGCCACCCCAAGCTGAAAACTTAACACATGAAATAAATAATAATAACTTTAATTTAAGGTTTACAATGCAAATCCAATTAGATCAACTTGTTTGGTAAACAAAGCTTTAGTAAGTCTCTCATATAATATATCTACTAAAAGACAAAGTATTAATTTACAAATTGTATTACACATAAATCATCTAAACATCTGAATATTATTCAATAATGTTACTAAAATTATTCATTCATTCATTCATTCATTTTACTTCGGCTTAGTCCCTGATTTATCAGGGGCCACCACAGAGAAATGAACCGCCAATTATTCCAGCATGTTTTACGCAGTGGATGCCCTTCCAGCCGCAACCCAGTACTGGGAAACACCCATACACTCTCACATTCATACACACACACACACACACATACACTACGGCCAATTTTGTTCATCTAATTTCTATAGTGCATGTCTTTGGACTGTGGGGGAAACTGAAGCATGCACCAAAGGAAACCCACACGAACACGGGGAGAACATGCAAACTCCACACAGAAATACCAACTGGCCCAAATGAAATTATTATAAAAATATATTATAAATATACATTCACACACACATTAAAATAAGTAGATAGATAAAATAATGGGCTCAAAAATCTGCGATTCCATGTGAGCCTGCCATGTATAAGTACATATGATTAAGGAGTAAAAAACATATTTGTGTTATCTCATTATAATTATTTGTGAAATATTTGTTTTAAATATACTATATCTGTGTATCTGTTTGTAAATCACTGTAATTATTTGATTATATTTCAACACATTTCTAAACATAATAGTTTTAATAACTAATTTCTAATAACTGATTTCTTTTATCATTGCTATGATGACAGTACATAATATTTTACTAGATATTTTTCAAGACACTAGTATTCAGCTTAAAGTGCAATTTAAGGCTTAACTAGGTTAATTAGGCAAGTTAGGGTAATTAGGCAAATCATTGTATAATGATGGTTTGTTCTGTAGACAATCGAAAACAAATACTGCTTAAGGGGGCTAATAATATTGACCTTAAAATTTAAATAAAACTGCTAAAATAAGACTCTTCAGAAGAACAATTTCTCCAGAAGAACAAATATTATTGCAAATACTGTGAAGAATTTCTTTGCGCTGTTAAACATCATTTGGGAAATATTTGAAAAAGAAAAGAAAATTCACAAGAGGGCTAATAATTCTGACTTCAACTGTATGTACATCAAGTAGTACTAGTAGCGCAGAAGCTTCACACTTTCAATATGAATACAGCACTAGGGTGAGCGTGGTGTGCTGTTGGGGACAGAGGTGTGTGTGGAAAGTGTGACAGGATGAAAGAGACTCTACGCAGCAGGACAGCAGATTCACACAGCTGATCCCTCAACAGGCGACAACTCACAGCAGCGTGACAGAGCGAGGAAGGGGACCGTGAGGTCAGAAGCACAGAAGCGTGCAGTGGAGACATAAGAAACAAGATCACCACAGGCACCGCGAGCGTGTCTTTCACTTGCTAATGAAAGCTAGATGAGGCAGCTGCATTCTGATAGCTGTCACCAGAGGCTACTAATGCTGGACAATCAATCCTGATCCAAAAAGTTGAGGCGTGATTTGAATGAATCCCAGTTGAGGCAAGTCTGTGGAACAACTTTTCACAAAGTCACTAATTTGAGTGGTGAAAACTTCACCGAACAGTTGGGTGGATTGGATTGGATTGGATTGGACTGGAATCTCTTTATTGTGCCAGAGGGGCAATTTGGTTCACAGCAATAGCTAACGCAATACAACACACACTTAAACATAAAAGTTGACACAAGATAATACAAAATAAAATAAATAAAAGGTAATGGAGATACCAACCAAAGCACATTCAAACAGCAGGAATATACAATGTACATAAACAAAATAATAAATAAAGGTTTAAAGCTTGTTAAGAAACCCAACTGCTGTTGGAACAAATAAATGCAATTATCTATTTGACCTAATCAGTTTAAAATAAGTGTGGTGGGAATGATTTTTCTAAGTAGTATGGGATCCTGGATTAAAACTTTGTTGACCCTGGAACATCATTTGTGCACTATGAAACAGTTGCGCACTATGGAGTATCTTCATCAGTCGGCCATATTTGAGGCACAGTATGTAAACAATAGCTACGTTTCCATCCACCTATTTTTATGCGCATTTTGGATATGCGCATAAAACATCGGTTGATGGAAACGCTAAGATGCGCATAAATTTTGGAAATGCGCATAAAAAATGTATGCGCATAACTGAGTAGGATAAACTTTTTATTCGATAAGAAAAGATGCGCATAAACTACGATGGAAACACTTTTACCGAACAAATTCCAGTATGCGCATTAAAAAAAGGTCATGTGATTTGGTTATAAGAGATCATGTGATGATAAAAATGTTTGTAAATGGACAAACCAGCAGGCTGAGCACATTGTAAAACATCTGAAATGTTGTTTTGGTCATTCTAAAATGCCTTAACCATTTCAGTATTAGTGTTATGATTGAGTTATGAGTTACTTTTTAAGACATAACAATTAAAAAAGTAATTTTAATACAATTTTAATGATTTAATTACACTGTTAACAATTTTGGTAAATTACACAGTATTTAACTGTAATATGAACTGTATTTTACCTCAGGACAGTTATGCAGTATGTTACTGCATTTTAAAGTTGCATTGTGAAAATTACTGTATATTTAACAGCAAAGATATACACTACTGTAAATGCATATACAGCAAGATAAATGGTGCTGTAAATGTAATTATAGTATTTTTGCTGTAATTTACAGTAAGTTACTGGCGAATTGCTGCCAGTGAGTTACTGTAGACTCTACAGGAAATCCTTAACAGTGTAGTAATTAATTACTTTTTTGAAGTAACTTTCCCAACAATGTCTTTAGTCTTCTTTTGTGTTCAACAGAAACTCAAAGTCAAACTCTGGGTGAGTAAATAGTGAGTAAATTTCAACCCAGGCTCATTATGGATACGTACCCCTGTATACATCTCTGGAGAGAGCGAAATACGTCCCAGGAGGTAACTTTTTAGCAGTTTTTGTTTTCACAAATCCACCAGAGGCCGCTGTGTACGCTTTTTCAGATCTCAAATTTCTCTCATAAGTGCCATTCTCGCCTGCTCTTCTTGCGTAAATCCACCAGAGGTCGCTGTTGACTGACCGACCGATCGACTGACCCATCCTCCTCCTTCCCTAAACCAAATGATAGTGTTTTCAAAAGCACCAACTGACCAGCGCCCACCTACTTCCCTAATCCCAACCGACAGTGTTTTCAAAAGCAATCCAGAAAAAGAAAAGCCCTCGCAGCCGCCTGATTTTTACCACATTTTCAGCTCTTACCACGTTCTCACCCTATTATTTACTTGTTTGTTTTATTTTTTTGCCTTCTGTTTTTGTTTTACCTGCTTTCTGGAACCGTTCTTCTCCAGACTCGAACCTCGTCATCGTGATCAACTCCACTTTGCGTCTCACGTACACGTACACGGCGAGCCACTATGAAAACTGGTGACAGCGGAAAAGCCGTCCACACGGAGGTAAGCGGTCAGCCGGTAGCACGAAAAGAAACAGAAGCCGTTGATGGCGTCATACCGCCCTGTAGCATTCGTTTTAAAGACGAAATGCAGCAATACGCACCTCTGGCTACATAATTCGCTCTCTGCAGAATTGTATACAGGGGTACGTACTCACAATGAGCCTGTGTTGAAGCAAATAGTGAGTAAATTTACATTTTTAGAAAAACTAAGGACACTGATGCTCAGTTTGCTCTTCTAAGACTCAAGTCTGGACCCATCCCTCAGCGGATTCTCTTCACGTTAACATGTTTGGTTGCCTGAAGACATCCTGTTGTGACAGCTATTGAAGATGTTTCTGATTCATAAAGAGACGCACGCTAATCTCTAGCATAACGCAATCGCCATCCCCATAATCATATCAAAATTAATGTTAACGAGAGAAATCGCGCGGTGATCATTTGTTTACCATAGTGAAGAAAGGAAAGATTACTGGGACACGCGTATGAGAAGACAAATATTACAGCTGTCTCCTTCAACTCTTGACTTCCAGCATCAGACATTAAACTAAACCCATTGAAGCTCAGCAGGGAAATAAAGATGCCAAAGTCTGTGGATTTTTTTTTTTTTTTGGATGACTACAGAGGATTTAAATGAACTGCCATATGAGAAGGAGAAGAGTTGAAACTGAGGTTTGAGGGAGTTCAGAAACTCGGCATACTGAATAGAAAAAAAATCCTTCTGAAGTGACTTTGTGCTTTTTTAACTTTGCCAGATCTTTTTTATAGTCTCAAACAGGGACATTAAAAGAAATTGAAAGTCTAAAAAGCATAATAGCACCACTAAAAAGAGCTGTTTACTGCTTGATGGATAAAGGCAGATAAAAAGAGGCATACTGAGAAATAGGAAGCTGTTCTAGATTCATGAGTTGATTTAAAAAATATATTTTAGCCACATTTTATTTTGAGGTACAATTCTTGCTATTAACAAACCATTAACTGAGATTTTTAGCTCAATAAACTACTAATTTGCAGCGTAATAATAGTTAGTAATGTAGAAGTTGGGTTTAGGTATAGGGATGTAAAAATAAGATCATACTTTATGCACTCACCGGCCACTTTATTAGGTACAGCTGTCCGACTGCTCGTTAAAGCAAATTTCTAATCAGCCAATCACATGGCAGCAACTCAATGCATTTAGGCATGTAGACATGGTCAAGATGATCTGCTGCAGTTCAAATCGAGCATCAGAATGGGGAAAGGGGAAAGAAAGGTGATTTAAGTTGCCTGGTCTGATGAGTCTCGATTTTTTGTTGTTGCGGCATTCGGATGGTAGGGTCAGAATTTGGCATCAACAACATGAAAGCATGGATCCATCCTGCCTTGTATCAACGGTTCAGGGTGGTGGTGGTGGTGTAATGGTGTGGGGGCTATTTTCTTGGCACACTTTGGGCCTGTTAGTACCAATTGAGCATCGTGTCAATGCCACAGCCTAACTGAGTATTGTTGCTGACTATGTCCATCCCTTTATGACCACAGTGTACCCATCTTCTGATGGCTACTTCCAGCAGGATAACGCGCCATGTCATAAAGTGCGAATCATCTCTGACTGGTTTCTTGAACATGACAATGAGTTCACTGTAATCAAATGGCCTCCACAGTCACCAGATCTCAATCCAATAGAGCACCTTTGGGATGTGGTGGAACAGCCGATTCGCATCATGGATGTGCAGCCAACACATCTGCAGCAACTGCGTGATGCTATCATGTCAATATGGACCAAAATCTCTGAGGAATATTTCCAGTACCTTGTTGAATCTATGCCACGAAGGATTAAGGTAGTTCTGAAAGCAAAAGGGGTCCAACCCAGTACTAGTAAGGTGCACCTAATAAAGTGGCCGGTGATTGTAGGTACTAATAAACAGCAAATATTGTATTATTAGGCAGGCAATAAGCCAGTAGTTAATAGAGGGAATACTAAAATATAGCCCTGCTAATTTAATAATTTTCATAAACAATGTTGTTTATTGTGCATTGAGTTCATTTTTTTTTTTAAATGTAAAAAAACTGAAACTCTTCCTTTGCTGTGCTTTGTTTACTGGCATTGTCTAAAAACTTGGCAGGTCTGCTACAGAAACACCACTTGTGTAACACTGTCGGATTTGTTATTCATGTGACAAAACACATGAGTATAAAAATTGGATGACATTCTGTATCTTATGGGTCAGCACCACCAGACTTACAAATGTCACCTGCTGGTAGACAATCACAGTCGAACATCCCTTCAACAAATAAGAACAGAAATATAATCTCAGATTCAGATTTTATCTCACAGTTTGTCCATTCATTAATTTCTATTTCAGTAATAAAGTCTAAAGGGCGGCACGGTGGCGTTTGCATGGGTTGCACCTGGAAGGGCATCCGCTGTGTAAAACCATTGCTGCATAGTTGGCGGTTCATTCAGCTGTGGTGACCCCTGATAAATAAGGGACTAAGCCAAAGGAAAATGAATGAATGAATGAATGATAATACAATCTAGATCCATTTGCTGCTCCAATGAGCATCAATACAAAACATGCGCAAATCAGTCTGAAACCCATTTAATAAAATGACCCCAAATATGGGTAACCTTAAATATAATTACTGTATTACAGGTCAAAGAAGCAAATTTGTTCTTCAGGGACATGAGTGTTTTACTAAAGCAGCTGAAATGGGCCAAAAGGTTGACATAGTTGTTGCTAAGCAACTAACCACAAATCCATCCCATAACTGCATCTGTGTTATTTTAGTATCCCTCATATAGCTTTTGTTAAAAGTTTTTATTTTCTGGTTGGTGTTTTATCACGTTTAACATAAACATTCTTTCTTTCTTTCTCTCTCTATGTTTTACGCAGCGGATGCCCTTCCAGCAACAACCTAGTACTGGGAAACACCCATACACTCTCTCATACACAAGCACTCATACACTATGGCCAATTTTGTTTACCCAATTCACTTATAGTGCATGTCTTTGGACTGTAGGGGAAACTGGAGCACCCGGAGGAAACCCACGCCAACACAGGGAGAACATGCAAACTCCACACAGAAATGCCAACTGACCCAGCCGGGACTCGAACCAGCGACCTTCTTGCTGTGAGGGGACAGTGCTAACCACTGAGCCACCGTGCCCCCTACTTGAATAATTAATTAT
>CAIGQV010019101.1:6743116-6768147 GCA_903798115.1 Danio jaintianensis
GTGCTAACCACTGAGCCACCGTGCCCCCTACTTGAATAATTAATTATGTAAATATTAATATAACATTATATAACCTAAAAACAAAATATATATATATAATAATAATTATAAGAGAATAATATTCTCTTTGTGCTCCTGAATCCAAATGAAGGTTTTAAAGCTCTGTATCCATCAGCATGATTTATATGTATGATACAGTAATGGCTGACATGCTAAACATTCACACGTCCATGATTGCGAGGCAAGCTGTTCCAGCATGATTTCTTCCCTCATTGCCATATGATTTGCAAATGAGTAAAAAAATAAATAAATAGTGCCTTCTCAGCTTCCCAAAAGCATTCAGCTTACACACTGTCCTCAATAAAATTGGGTCACAAGAGGTCCGTCCATTTTATTCAGTCTTTTTCCAGTTGCCCATTCAAATTACTCACATCCTTTCTCATTCAGAAGTTTGATTTCTCAATTTAGCTTTATTAAACAAGTCAAATGATTTTTTTCTTCTAATTAATTATAAAATGAAGTTATCTGATTAACTGCAAATTGATCACAAATTCAATTATTATTAAATTTGTGTTAGATAATATGTTAAAGGGGACCTATTTTGCCCCTTTTTACAAGATGTAAAATTAGTCTCTGATGTCCCTAGAGTGTGTATGTGAAGTTTCAGCTCAAAATACCCCACAAATAATGTTTTATAACTCTTTGAAACGGCCCCTTTAAGCTTTGATCCTAATTGTGCTGTTTAGGTGACTGTCGCTTTAAATTCAAATGAGATTGTGCTCTTTCCGAAAGAGGGCGGAGCTACAAATGTCTATGTGTCAGCATAGTGGCAGATTCAAAAACAAGACTAACGTCCTATGCTAATGAATATTTTCAGGCTCTGTGTGATATCATTACGCATGTTGTAGCAATGTTACAACAGAAAATTTCCTTGATTATTACGCCACAATGACAGTATAGTTCCTAGCTATGTCAACATAGAAAATTTGCAACTTCGATTTTATCTCGGCCTGAGTTCACAATGTAACAACAGAAAAGTCAAGCTTTAAATATTAAAATTATCAAAACAATTTTTTGATATGTTTAAGCAAGATGCTAACGGTCTAATCCGATTCAATGATTTATGCTAAGCTGAGCTAAAAGTGTTCCAGAGATTGGCTGAATGGGTTAAAAAATGGTAAAACTCAAATACTTAACCATGGGAGAGTTGTAAAATGAGCCTATTTACAAAAAAAACAGGAGTGTTCCTTAAAATTGACAGGCCTAAATAATGTAAGGAATGCTTCCACACTAGCTAGTTTTAAGAAGATGTTAAAAACTGTGTCTATATTTCATTATTTTACTATGTTGAATCCTTGTATTTTATTGCATGTTTGATTTTCTCTGTTGTTGTAGCGCTTTGGGTTTTAGAAAAGAAAATTATCAATAAAATAAAATGTATTATTATAGCATTAATTGCAAAACACATAGGGCCCTATCATACACCCGGCGCAATAAGGTGCAAGATGTGTATGGCGCGATTTGTTGCTATTTTCAGACCAGCGCAACTGTAATTTTCACATTTTGCACCAGGTTGTTTAAATAGCAAATCCATTTGCGCCACTTTGTGGACTCATAGGTCTGCTGGTCTAAAAAGGAGGTGTGTTAAGGGGCATTGTTGGTGCGTTGCTATTTTAAGGAACTGAAATAGACCACGCTAATTGACCAACTAAAAGCTGGTCTAAAGTCCAGCGCAGAGCGTAAGTTACGCGCCTATGCAGGTCCAAACACTTACACATTGCTTAATACACACAGGATGTACAGAAATATGCAAGTATCTTTACATATGAAAACAATTAAAGGATTAAAATGTTACAAAAATTATTATTTTCTACATAAATATAAAAACCCCTACCTCCATGCCTTCTTCACCTCAAGGGGCTTTTTTCAGTGTATTCATGACAATCTGCATTTGTATAATGTTATTATTATTAGTAGTATTATTAATTATATGCATATTTATATTTGTTTTAATAAAAACAAGTTTAAATTTGTCCGCCTGTTGGGTTTTGGAGAGGTATACATCACTGTATGGGGCATAAGAATAGGACGTGTAATGAACCACACTTCATTATTATTGTTCATTTATTCTTTTGCTGGAAATTAGAACTGAATTTACAAAGAGTTTTGAAACAAATCTTTGCGCTTAGCAGACAAAATTAAATATTAGGCTAATGGATGTCTTCAGTAGAGTGAGTTTCCACCGTTTCCTTACTCACGAAAATAAAGGAGTAAAGTAAAGAGTAAAAATAAAGTAAAGTGAAAGTAAAGAGACTAAATGGAGGAGGCTCATTCTTTATTCTCGCGCTGCAGATGGTCTGTTTAACTGTTTTCTTGCAAGGGAAGCATTCAGTTTTTCCACTTACAAAGGCGACCATGTAAATAGCAAATGCGCCATGGCGCGACGCAACTGACTCTTAAAGGGAATGGGAGATGAGACTCTGATTGGTTTAATGCACGTTATGCTCAAAACACACCCATAACTCATTAAGAGAATAAGGACAACCCTGTTAGACCATGCGCCGGGGAGCAGACTGTATTTTTCCATCCTTAAAATAGCAAAAGTAGATTCGAACACGCCCTTAATGCTTTTGCACCCTGCGCTTTAGACTTTGCGATTGTTAAAATAGAGCCCATAGTCATTTCGACTGGAGAACATCCACCTTGCCATCCACAAAGGGTCGGAAAAAGCAGAGCCATTATGAAAACAGTAGCTTTTCTTGCTCTCAAGTCAGAACACCAAAAAAATTTTTTGTTTTTTTTTACTTTTCTGAGCTCCTTGGAGAGATCACATCAGCACATCTCCAGCAACATTTGATGAGGAGAGTCAGACTGCCACCACCATACAGAGGCTCATATAAGAAAAACAGGGACAAACTTCTGTAATCCTGCTTTTAATAAAAGCCCAAAGGACAATCTGCAGTGAGCTATAAATCAGCAAAAAGTCAAATTAGTCATGATGCTGCCTGCCAAAACCAAACTGGCTCTGAACAACTGAAACATTACATGCGGCAGCAATTAGCCTACAATGTTGAGCTGTGCTAATTGTTTTTTTTTTTCAACTATGAGTCATATACTGCCAAAGTCTTTCAATTATTGGCTTGCAGAGAAACCCAGATGCAAACACATTAGTATTTGAATTAAACAATATGCATGATTAGGTCACAGTTATAACGTTTGATATTATCTAATGTAGCATTAAAACATGTGAAAGACTTCTATTTCAGGCCTCTGCCATTTTGTAAATTCTCTCTCTCTCTCTTTCTCTCTCTGCCATTTTCTCTGCCCACCAAGAGGATGTATTAAGCAGGCAAAAATGAAATCAATATCCTCTTATTTTCACTTCCATTATCAGAAAAAAGGCAGTGGGATGAATATGCCCTCATAGCACTGTGGATCTGTCAATGCAGCTGCGGTTATCGGGAATATGAAGAGAGAAAATATTTCCACCTCTGAAGAATCTCTGTACAGTAAGAGCCCAAAATAAATAAAATAAAATAAAATAAAATAAAATAAAATAAAAATATTAATGCATGTTTTAACTCTACAATCGCAATGTATGTTACTTTCTTAATGCACACTTCTTAATTTTATGAAGGATTTATCCATGAATGCTAAATAAATAAATAAATAAATAAATAAATAAAAATATGAATAAATAAACAAACAAATATATGAATAAATAAACAAACAAATAAATATATGAATAAATAAACAAACAAATACATAAATATATGAATAAATAAATGTGAATAAATAAATAAATATATGAATAAATAAATAAATATGTGAATAAATAAATGTGAATGAATAAATAAATATGTGAATAAATATATGTGAATAAATAAATAAATATGTGAATAAATAAATAAATATGTGAATAAATAAATATATTAATAAATAAATAAGTAAATAAATAATAGATAAATAAATAATAGATAAATAGATAAATAAATAAATAAATAAATAAATAAATAAATAAATAAATAAATAAATGTGCTCTGTTAAACTATTTATTTTAAATATTTTGTGAATAGCAGCTTAAGGTATACTGTAACAAGCTGTTTATACATTGGCAATACAAAAAATAATGCATTAATATTCTTACATATAGCCCATTAAAATGCTAAATGATATTACATAATATTGTACAATTTAGTGTCACTGGAAAAATAAGTAAATGTGCATATGGCAGAACCACATTTGAAATAAAATGCACATGATTACTACTTCTGAGAACATGTTGGATAAATAATGTATGAATTTTGTTTATGTTTTAGATGCTGCCAGTTTCCCAATTACTAACAAAAATAAGTCATTGGATTTACAAAAATCTTTTAAGGTAAGTGGTTGCAAACAGTTGATATGGGCTGAATTTAAACAAACAAATAAACTTTAGTAATGTTCAACTTAACATGGCCCAGGCTCATTCTGGAAACGTACACCTATATACATTTCTGCAGAGTACCAAATACGTTCCAGAAGGTATGGTTTTTTGCAGTTTTTGTTTTCGCGAATCCACCAGAGGCCGCTGTCAACTGACTGACTGAAAGACTGACTGACCGATCGACTGACCCACCCTCCTCCTTCCTTAAACCCAACTGATAGTGTTTTCAAAAGCACCAATTGAGCCACCTACCGCCTTCCCTAAACCTAACCGAAAGTGTTTTCAAAGCCAATCCAGAAAAAGAAAAGCCCTCGCGGCAGCCTGATTTTTACCATGTTTTCCAATTTTACCACATTCTCACCCTGTTATTTACTTGTTTATTTTATTTTTTGCTTTTTTTTTGTCTTCCCTGCATTCTGGAACCGTTCTTCACCGGACCCAAACCCCGTAGTCGCTGTCAACTCCACTCCACGTCACAAGTCCGCCAACGTACGTGGCGAGCCACTGGACAAACTGGTAACAGCGGGAAAGCCGTCCACATGGAGGTAAGCGTTCAGCTGTTAAGTGTGAAAAGGAACAGCATCATACCGCCCTGTAGCGTTTTAAAGATGAAATGCAGCCATATGTACCTCTGGCTAAAATTCATGATCTCCAGAAATGTATATAGGGCTACGTTTTCAGAATGAGCGTATTTAAAATACGTTTTAAATTAAGCCCATATAAACAGTTTGCAACCAGTAACCTTAAAAAAATGTAGTAAATCCAATGAATCATTTTTTTTTCAATGTATTGTACAATTCAACAAGAACAGAAAAGCATATTTAGGGATCTGCAAAGGTTACATATGAATACCTGCATATACAAAAATGAGACCAGACTGATTATCAAGTAAAACTGTGTGAGAATAACAACTCTTGACAAACAATATCTTACTATTGAAGATTGTATTGTGATTGAGAAACTTGCAATTCACTCAAAAAAAGAAGTATTTTGCTGCTTGTTTAAACTACTTATTCAAAAATGAGTTCTTAAAGTTTTTTGGGACAACATAATTGTTTTATGTTCAATCAATTTAAATTTGTAAAAAACGATTAAGTTATTTGAATCGATTTGCATTGGGACAACATGAAGGAATTGTGTAGAACCCAGCATTTTTTTTACAGTGTTTGATTGTACGCTGCAGAATTCAACTTATTCATTAGTACGTAGGCAACTCAAGAGAGCCAAATTCCGTTTCTTATGGAAGGGAGAAGAGAAGGAAGACAAAAAAAACAAACAAAACCCACACCATCCCACTAGCATGATCACATCCGTCCTGTTTTTAACTTGAAGTGATCACCTGATGTGTGATATGTGACCTGATTGGTGAACCCACACAGTGTAGGTGTTCGACCCCGGAGAACTTCAAGCATCCATCAGCAAAAATACTTCGCATAAAAACTCGCAGACATGGGATTTATGACGCAGCTGTGCAAATACCTTTAGCTTTAGGTGTGCTCATGCTATGTTGTAATTGTGAGATTCCAGTTTCCAGAACTTGCGTCATACATTTGAAGTCAAAATGATTAGCCCTCCTGTAAATTTTTCTTCAAATATTTCCCAAATGATGTTTAACAGAGCAAGGATTTTTTCACAGTATTTCCTATAATATTTTTTCTTCTGAAGAAAGTTTTATTTGTTTTATTTCGGCTAGAATAAAAGTTTAAATTTTTTTAAACACTATTTTAAGGTCAATATTATTAGCCCCCTTAAGCAATATTTTTTTTCGATTGTCTACAGAACAAGCCATCGTTATACAATGACTTGCCTAATTACCCTAACTTGCCTAATTAACCTAGTTAAGCATTTAAATGCCACTTTAAGCTGAATACTAGATTCCTGAAAAATATCTAGTAAAATATTATGTACTGTCATCATGGCAAAGATAAAAGAAATCAGTTATTAGAAATGAGTTATTAAAACTATTATGTTTAGAAATGTGTTTATTACAAATGACAAAATCTTCTTTCCGTTAAACAGAAATTGGGGAAAAAATATAAAGGGGGTCTAATAATTCAGGAGGGCTTCAACTGTACGTATTATGTATGAGATCATGAACAGTGGTGGAAAGTGTACTAAAAAATCATATTCAAGTAAAAATACCATTATTTGCCAAAAATGGAGTGCAAGTAGAGTAAAAGTGTCTCTTCTCAAAGTATGAGTTACTTTACATGCACCACAGCTAAATGAAATAGCAGTTTAAAATAGTTTAAAGCCACATGAAACATTCATTCATTTTCCTTCGGCTTAGTCCCTTTATTCATCAGGGGTCGCCACAGTGGAATGAACCACCAACTTATCCAGCATATGTTTTACACAGCTGTTGTACACAGCTTTGTAAATAGCTGTATTAGTAATATTTATTTTACACAGCACAGCATGTGTTTTACACAACTGTTCCCCAGTATTGGGAAACATCCATACACACTCATTCACACTCATACACTGCGGCCAATTTAGTTTTGTGTATTTTTTTTTATTTTAGATTTATTCAATTCACCTATAGCGCATGTCTTTGGGGGAAACCGGAGCACCCGGAGGAAACCGGAGCCAACACGGGGAGAACATGCAAACTCCACACAGAAATGCCAACTGACCCAGCCGAGGCTCGAACCAGTGACCTTCTTGCTGTGAGGTGACAGCGCTACCCACTGCGCCACCGCGCCGCCCACTTCAGAGAACTGTAAAATAAAAATGCTACAAAATTTATAGTGGTCTTTTAATTTTTTTCACTTGATACTTAAGATTCTTGAGCAAAAAAAAAAGTGTTATTTTATTTAATTGCATTACTGTACGTAAAAAGTACTTTCTGTAAAATACATTAAATCCTAGCTACATAATTAACCAAAAAATGTATTTATTTATTTCAAAAATGCACGAAATGTATCATCATGAGAGTTAAATATACAGAACCAACTATTTTGAGAATTACATTGATTGGTTCTGGGGAAATAAAACGCACTGTTGATATTGTTAGCAGAAACACTCAGCTGTGCTCAACATGGGCAAAGCTGGAAGTCAAAAAACACCCTAATGCATTAAGCTTTTCCATTAAGCATAGAGCTTTGTGTTTTTGTTCATTAGGGGAATATATCATTTGACTTATTGGGCTTTCATCTGAGAACAGAATCATCCCTTTGAAACAGATCTCATTATAAACGTAAGACGGTAATTAAGCAGCTCCTATAAGGCTAATTGTAGCAAGCCCACAACAACTTGAGCAAATATTGATTTAGTAATTGTGACTCCAGAACTACCATTAAATAAAATAGATCATGGAATTCGGATGTTCAAAGGATCAACAGTGAATGTCTTAACAAAAAACAAAACAAAAAACTGCATTAATGCACAATCTTCTAAATCAGGCAGGAAAAGAGGAGGTGAAGAATTGCATCATTTAGAGAATAAGAGCGATTAGAGAGAATAAACCAGCTATTTTAACCACCCACACACAATCTTTCAGTTCAGTTTGTATAAATAAAGACCAAATAATGAAGGGAAATTCTGTTTGGCTGATTAGTCAGTTTAGATTTCTTCCTATTGTCTCCCATAATAGGCTTGCAGAAGCATGGTGGTTTAATAAGGCACACTGGTGAGTCTCCGGCCGCAGTCGCTGGCAGTCATGGGTCATTATGGTGCAGCCCTGAGGAAGCACAGGGTCTCAGTCAAAGAACTGAATGACCCCTGATACTTTCAGACCTAAGCTAACCATTTTAATAGAGACCTAAGCTAACAAACAAAACTTCAAATTCAATAAATACCCTCCAGTCAATTTATCCAGTTTTTTACTACAGAGTTTTTGTCTACAGAACAAACCACTGTTTTACAATGATTGCCTGATTACCCTAACCTGCCTAATTAAACTAATTAACTTAGTTAAGCCTTTAAATGTCACTTTAAGCTGAATACTAGTATCTTGAAAAATGTCTAGTAAATATTATGTACTGTCATCATAGCAAAGAGTAAATAAATCAGTTATTAGAAATGAGTTTCATAAACTATTATGTTGAGAGAAAAAAATCGTCTTTCCATTAAACAGAAATCGGGGAAAAATATATACAGAAGGCTAATAATTCAGGGGGGCAAATAATTCAGGAGGGCTGTATAGACTCACCGGCCACTTTATTAGGTACAACTTACTACTACTGGGTTGGACCCCTTTTGCCTTCAGAATTGCCTTAATCCTTCATGGCCTAGATTCAACAAGGTACTGGAAATATTCCTCAGAGATTTTGGTCCATATTGACATGATAGCATCACCCAGTTGCTGCAGATTTGTTGGCTGCACATCCATGATGTGAATCTCCTGTTCCACCACATCCCAAAGGTGCTCTATTGGATTGAGAACTGGTGACTGTAGAGAACATTTGAGTACAGTGAACACATGTTCAAGAAACCAGTCTGAGATGATTCACGCTTTATGACATGGCGCGTTATCCTGCTGGAAGTAGCCATCAGAAGATGGGTACACTGTGGTCATAAAGGGATGGACATGGTCAGCAACAATACTCAGGTAGGCTGTGGCGTTGACACGATGCTCAGTTGGTACTAATGTAAGTGTGCCAAGAAAATATCCCCCACACCATTACACCACCACCACCAGCCTGAACCGTTGATACAAGGCAGGATGGATCCATGCTTTCATGGTGTTGACACCAAATTCTGACCCTACCACTCGAATGTCGGAGCAGAAATCAAGACTCATCAGACCAGGCAACGTTTTTCCAATCTTCTATTGTCCAATTTTGGTGAGCCTGTGCTAATTGTGGCCTCAGTTTTCAGACCATTCTCTGTAAACCCTAGGGATGGTTGTGCGTGAAAATCCCAGTAGATCAGCAGTTTCTGAAATACTCAGACCAGCCAGTCTGGCACTAGCAACCATGCCACGATCAAAGTAACTTAAATCACCTTTCTTCCCCATTCTGATGCTCGGTTTGAACTGTAGCGGATCATCTTTACCTTGTCTACATGCCTAAATGCATTGAGTTGCTGCCATGTGATTGGCTGATTAGAAATTTGGCTTAACTAGTAGTTGGTCAGGTGTACCTAATAAAGTGGCCCGTGAGTGTATATATTAAAGACTCAGCGTGCATAAATATTCATCACAGGTACAATTCTTTTTTTACTGTTCCTGGTGGCTCTATTTGTCATAATTCCAAGTACAAGATAATAATGAGAATAAATTCTTGTGCACATTGTAAGAAACAACAACATTGTTATACCACAATATTACAATAAGTTCTTCAAAAGACTCTCTTAGTGCTTGACGAGGTGCCAGGAAAAGATTTTCTCATTTCATCATTTGTTTCATACTGTGCCAACAGTCTATGGCTCACATTCAAGCACTGTTCTGCTTCTATGTCAAATTTCCATCTACAGTATTGTGGAATGTGTCTCATTTGTTGCTCTCAGTGGTAGTCACCCTGAGGCACTGACCCCATTGGTTTGGTCCATAATCCATTCTTGGACAGGACTTGTTTTTTTTATCTCTTCCAGACCTGAATGGGAGTCGACTGAGGAGGAGTGCTTACTGAAACGCTGCTGCCATGCACTTTTAATGAGGAGTTTTCAACAGGAAGAGTAGGCTGGGAGTCAAGTTCACCCTCCAGAGCATACTGGTGTATTAAAATGGTAACACTTCCTTCCTTGCTTGCTTTTTTATATTATTGCTGCTGCACTGAGTTTTTAGTAAAAGATTTTGTGTTGTACATCAAATAAACTGATGTTAGCTAGTAGATGATGTTTGTTCATTGCAGCCATAGATTAAACTCATGCTTTTTCACACTATTTTTGTCTTCCAAGTTTAAAATCTACATCATGCCAGCATCAGGTTATGACATGGCAAAAGACCACAATAATAAAGACATATTAGTGTCTAATAATTGTTCTTTAAGTATCTATTGACCTTATTCTGCTTGTTTTTGTGCTTGTTTTACAACTTCCGATTCACTTGCATATAGGAGAAATGACTAGGACTAATAAGAGATAGAAAATGGTCAAACTAGTTGCTCTACAAACAAGTGTGTTCATGACTACACATAAAAAGTTGAATAATATAATAAGAAAATATCATTTTGCAACATCAAGCAGCATAACAATTTGTTTTCAACAAAAAAAAAAAAAATCAATAGAAGTGAATAAGACCAGAAGTCTTGACCCAAAAAGATTGACTTGTAAAAAATAGTGATGCAAACATGAAAATGGAGCTCACACTGAAGCAATCATCATTGTGATGTGAGCCAACTTGGACTGCAACACAAAAAGGCACAGTAGTAGTAGTAGTGTATAAAGATGTATATAAAGATTGATCCTAAAACACTGGGTGATTATCAACTATGATAATATCCCTTTTCTCCATTTTGACAGACCGCTATTCTATGGTGTTGCACAAACGTGATTAGCTAGTGTGTGCATTAGTTTTTGCATAAAGCGATCTGGGGTGCGTTTCCCAAACAACAAAGTAACTCGTTGTTAAGCAACTGAACTACCATAGTACGATGCATCGTTTGAGAAAAGAACAATGTAGTGACGAGTGTTTCATAAAACCGTAGTTGCTTTGTTGCAGATCCATCATTTGAACCACGTAAAACGTCCATAATCAGCGGCGAACTGGTCATAGGGAGCCATAGTCAGGGGCATACTGCCCAGCCCCCATCCCCCCGCTGTTCATTTGCTGATCACAACCCCCAACCCCCCTCATTCTGAACTTACCGATTGCTAGCTAAACATTTATGCGGCCTGAGCTACAATAACTTTGCCCGGGTGAAAATGGTGTCCCAGTCTGCCCCTGTCCATAATGACGCTCTAAACGGTGTGGAGTAACAACATAATAATAATAATAATAATAATAAGTATTAATATTTATTTATTATTATTATAATTAATAAGTAGGATATTGTTCATTTATTATTATTATTTCTTTTTACATTTTTATTTTAATTTTTCTACTTTTACAAAAATCCAAAACCAAACAAAAAGTGCTTAGGGGTACCTTAAATTATGTGTCGGTGCTCTTTGGGCAAGGGATTCATCAGAATGAACAGCAAAAATTCAGTCCAAGGCACTCGAAAAATGTGGAAAAAAAATTTAAAAGCCTTTGTTGACATGGCTATTCCTTAAAACTGTCAATGCTGAATTAATAATGATTGTTGAGTTGACCTTGTGTTCAATATATTATTTTTGTATAGTTTAGATATTCTAATGAGTCACGAGACCATAGTATTGAAAAGAAACTCCAGACGCACCTGATCACTGTTACCCGATGAAGGCAAGTGTTTGCCAAAACGCGTAGGTGCAGTTTTAAGGAATAGCCATTTCAATAAAGGCTTTTTAATGTTTTCCACATTAGTAGTGCCTTAGACTGATTTTTGCTGTTTATTCTACTTTTATAACTTTGACACATTCAAACCACTGCGGAAATGTTCTAACCAATAGGCCCATGTCATAAACAGTAGGCTACAGATACATTTCTTAATAAATAGCCTACTATAAATTTAAACCATTAACGTATGTTATATATTTTTGTTTTCACAAGCTTTGGAGACGTAAATTCCACTTTTAAATAATAGGTCACCTATAGCTTTTGTCATGAGCCACAGCTGCGTTCAAAACGGCATAAACGTTTTCAAAGTGCACTGCGAAGGGAACGCAATAGTCAATATGAAGATCGCTAAAACTGAACTATAAAAATAGAAAACAAATTAAATGTAAGAGAGATGACTTTAACGTTTTTGTTTTTTTAATCATCCAAGTTTAAATGTTGGAACATTCAAAACGACTCAACAGACCCACAATGCTTGATCTCTTTCCATTCAAAGTCAATGGGAGTGTACAATGGGAAGTTACAATCTACATGGGAATAAAATGGGAAGTTACAATGAGAAAGTTACAATCTACATGGCAACACAATGGGAAGTTACAATGGAAAGTTACAATGGAAAGTTACAATCTACATGGGAATACAATGGGAAGTTACAATGGAAAGTTACAATGGAAAGTTACAATCTACATGGGAATACAATGGGACGTTACAATGGGCAGTTACAATGGAAAGTTACAATCTACACAGGAATACACTGGAAAGTTACAATGGAAAGTTACAATCTACACGGGAATACAATGGGAAGTTACAATGGAAAGTTACAATCTACATGGGAATACAATGGGAAGTTACAATGGAAAGTTACAATGGGATGTTACAATGGGAAGTTACAATGTACATAGGAATACAATCTTATTTTGTGTTCAACAGAAGAACAAAACTCCTAAGGGTTTGGAACAAGAAAAGGGGGAGTAAATGATGACAGAATCTTCAGTTTTGGGTAACCCAAATATAATTCTGTCCTCATTTACTCACCGTCAAGTTGTTCCAAACATATATGAATTTGTGGGGATCTTTGAAAGCACTTAGTTCTCACTGACTTAAAAAATACTAAGGGCCCTTACAACTCAATCTGATGCCAGAGAACTAGCAGTGAAGAAAGTCGACTGTTCACTACCTGCACTGCTGCATCTGGGCTGAAACATTATGCTTTAACACACTGCAACAGCAAAGACTACGAGCAACTAGTATGGAGTGTCAGCCACAACATCCCATCGGGGCCTGAATAATGCTGATGGTGCAGAACACAGCACAGAATCTAAACCTCTCTAAACTAAAGCTTGTCGACAGCCCACTGTTGGCTTGCTGAGTCATTGGGCACCAGTTGCACTTCGCATTCTGCAGAAGAAAGACATTCTGGTTTCCAACAACTTGAGAATGAGTAAATGATGACAGAATTTTCATTTTTGGATGATCTATCCCTTTTGAATAATACATCTAATATTGGCATGCTTTTTACTCAAAACAGTAGCCTAAAACTATGCCTAAAAATGTAGGTTAAACTGTTCTGCACAGCCTACAGTGCTGGAGGAAATGAAGAGATCACTTTAAAGATCGTATTGGTTTTCTGGATTTTTTAAATAGTTATGCGTATTTAGTAAAAGTTCATTTGTGATTTAATATGTAAACTAACATTAATGCAACCCAGGCTCATTCTGAAAACGTACTGCTATATACATTTCTGGAGAGCGCCAAATACATCCCAGGAGGTATGTTTTTTTGCAGTTTTTGTATTCGCAAATCCACCAGAGGCCGCTGTGTATGCATTTTGAATTCTCAAATTTCTCTTGCGAGTGCCATTAGCGCCTGCTGTTCTCGCGTAAATCCACCAGAGGCTGCTGTCGACTAACTGACTGACCGATCGACTGACCCACCCTCCTCCTTCCCTAAACCCAACCGATAGTGTTTTCAAAAGCACCGATTGACCAGCGCCCACCCACTTCCCTAAACCCAACCGACAGTGTTTTAAAAAGCATTCCAGAAAAACAAAAGCCCATGCGGCCGCATGATTTTTACCACGTTTTCAGATTTTACCACATTCTTACCCTGTTATTTACTTGTTTATTTTATTTTTTGGCTTTTGTCTTACCCGCTTTCTGGAACTGTTCTTTGCCGGACTCGAACCCCATCGTCACAATAAACTCCACTCTGCGTCACAAGTTCGCCAACGTACTTGGCGAGCTACTGGACAAACTGGTAACAGCGGGAAAGTCGTCCATACGGAGGTAACCGATCAGCTGGTAAGTGCGAAAAGAAACAGTGTCATACCGCCCCGTATCGTTCATTTTAAAGACGAAATGCAGCCATATGTACTTCTGGCTAAATAATTTGCGATCTCCAGAAATGTATATAGGGGACATTTTCAGAATGAGCCTATGTTGCATTAATGTGTCTTCCAATAAGAATTAGCATTTAGAGTAATCAGTTAATTATTGTTTCATTCATTTGTTGTCTATAAATTTACATTTGATTTCAGAAATTAGTTAGTCAGTTAGTTAGTTAGTCAGTTAGTCAGTTAGTTAGTTAGTTAGTTAGTTAGTTAGTTAGTCAGTTAGTTAGTCAGTTAGTTAGTCAGTTAGTCAGTTAGTTAGTTAGTTAGTTAGTTAGTTAACTTTATTTGTCCCTGGGAAATTTCATTTGCAGCATATACTCACAGAGACAACTGACATTTCACATTTGGCATTTATATAAATAAATCATATTTAAACACGGTACCCCTACTCAAACTAAATATCCAGTCTACTGGCCATCAACTGCTACTGAGGGAGGAGGAATTTAAAAACTTAATTTCTTGAGGTATAAATGATAATATTGTCCTATTTCTAACACATCTAGGAACACAATATCGACAACCTGATGGTAACAATTGGAAAGTGTATGATAAAGGATATCTCTCATCATTGACAATGATGATAAAACTCGCTCATTCAGAGGCGGGAACCAGCGGACGTGCAACAACTTTAATCATAAGGTAAACACAAAACAACAGTTTCCATCTGGAGCTACTTCACGGGACTCGACACTTGTAAACACTCGCTCCATCGGGCTCGCGGCTCTCAGCACCGCCCACACTCGTCACAGCTATCAAGCCGACAAATCACAGAGCTTGTGCTACGTTGGCTACTGCCAACTATTACAGCATATGTTTTATGCAGCAAGTGCCCTTTCAGCTGCAACCCCGTACTGGGAAACACCCATACACTCTCACATTCACACACACCCATACACTAAGGCCAATTTAGTTCATCCAATTCACCTAAAGCGCATGTCTTTGGACTGTGGGGGAAACCCTCGCCAACATGGGGAGAACATGCAAACTCCACACAGAAATGCCAACTAGCCCAGCCGGGACTTAAACCAGCGACCTTCTTTCTGTGAGGTGACAGTGCTAATCACTGAGCCAACGTGCGGCCTTCACTTTACATTTGTTCGTTATTACAGAACAGTCTATTTTTCCAGCACATACTACACGTACTCAATTCCAGTCGCAAAACCTGTGTGTTTGTGTCTGACTCCATCATCATCAGCAGCAACAGCACCAGCACTAACCTGTCATAATCCTGGCAGATCTCCCCCACGGCTATCAAAGCTTTCAGATACTCGTTGGGCTGATATGGGTTGATGTAGTGCAGGGAACAGCTATTGCGAGGGTCCCCGTTGGACGCCGTGAAGTCTATGGCAACCTAGAGAGATAATAGCATGACACACTCTCTTGGTAAAACTGCAAAAAAACATGTCAGACCAAAATGTAACGGGTTACATAATCTGATCGATCGTCAAATAAGTTTAATCGTTTTAGTTTCACGCCTGGAACAACAGTCGTCTCCCATTGTGGAAAAATTGAAAGGATATGTCTGTCTACAAAAATGTCTGTTTCTTTTCCTAGGAAGCCACACAAAACCTAAGTAAAGAATAGTTCTGCAATCAAGTACCCATCTGCATCAATAATTAAAGTGCTCGAAATGTACATTTTATTTTGTTTAGAGGCATTGTATAGCCATTCATCAAACAGATGTTACAATCCAAAATAGCATAAATGGCTACCATATGCTCTCCAATACATCTCAAAACACTTGATGCATGATTATATTAAAGCATTGCTGAATAGTTAACAAGGTCTTGTGTGAAACATTCCCTCTGAGGCTTTCACTATACTTGACATCTGATTGTCTTTCCTTTAACAGGCAACGGGAGAATTCGGGTATTTAAATAATGAATATTCAACTGAATTCATTAATGATCTTGATCCATTTTGCTGCTCTTATAAGGGTGGGGTTCTTTAAAAAAACAGTTTAAAGGTGGTTTTAATCTGTTATGTTGCCTCCAGCCGTGAAACAATCAGATTCAACGTGAAACTCAAGAGATGCTTGTCAAAAGTGTTATAAAATGACAAACGTGAATGGGGAATAAATAACCTTTTTTAATTGCTACTTTTTTTTAACGAAAGCCTGTTTGCAGCACAGGATAAATAAAGAGAAATTGTGACGTTATCTCACAACTTTGACTTTTTTTGATTTGTAATTAAGACCATCTGTCTCACAATACTGACTTTTTTTCACAACTGTGTGTTCACAACTAGATATAAACTCAGAATAGGCTATATGCAGAAGGACTTTTAATTTTCAGTAACCAAGTTAAAGCATTTCCGGTGAACTGTATGCCGTTATAGCTGCGTTTAAGGTCTGTTTTCTTTCAAATTCAATGATCTTCACTGTCTGATTGATATACAATATAAAGTGGGTCTCAGAATGTACAAGAAGCACTACAGAACTAGACTAGAAAAATAAGAAAAATAATCTTATGTCAAAAGGAAAAACAAGATTATTTTGCTTACCCCATTGGCAGAT
The DNA here is from genome assembly GCA_903798115.1 of Danio jaintianensis. Taxonomy (NCBI): domain Eukaryota; kingdom Metazoa; phylum Chordata; class Actinopteri; order Cypriniformes; family Danionidae; genus Danio; species Danio jaintianensis. Next base: position 6,759,810 of record CAIGQV010019101.1, read on the forward strand.
TATTTTGCTTGTTTTAAGGAAAAACTCAATTAATATTGGCATATTATTTCTAAAACAGGACAATATGTTTTGCTTGCCTAGAAAATGCTTTTTGATATAAGACTTTTTAGATATTTGGACCAGAAACGAGACAAAAAAATCTAAGTAAGAAAAGCATTTATTTGCAGTGTACTGACATTTTTAAATGCAGCTGAATATTTATAGGCTTTCTTGAAATTTAGAAAAATTTCTGTGAGGAAAAAGGTTAGAATTGTGGATTACAAACTCTAAATTGCAACACATAAACATATTAAAAAACATTAGAAAAGAGTTTATATCTTGCAATTCCAACTTTTGTTTTCCTCTGAATTATAACTTTATGTTTAGGCATTTTTAGGCTTTTATTCAGGTTGACTTTGATGCATTTATTAGCCTAGCATTATAATTATTTTTATTTTATTTATTTATTTTTTAACATGAAATATGTACAAATAGGGATGAGTATCGTTAAGGTTTTAGCGGTATTACTACTTTTATCGATACCACTTATCGGTTCGGTACTTTAACGGTACTCTTTTTATGACAAAAAAATGTAACAGAATTAACAACACTTTATTTTATTATTACTTTTTAAATGTAAAATAAAATGAAACCAATAATTGTAAAACAAACAAATAAAAAAAATTCCTGTTAAAGGATGTACAGTGGTCTGAAGGAACACAGTTGGAGCATGCAGGTAGCTGCAAATGACTCTCAGTTTTTAACAATTCTTCTCAAGAAAAATCAACATGTTTGTCTTTCTGGCAGAAGTCGGGGCCTTTCTTGGCTTATTGTGCTCCCTGCAGTTGAAAATAGAGTTAAACAATCAGCTGTGGCTAATGTTTATGATTCATTATTAACACATTTACACAAATGAATTAACTGTGTTTGGGATTAAAAGTAATACAGTTTTAGAGCCTCTTGCAATGTAAAAATAAGCAGGTTTTTTTATAACTTCTTAATAACCATAGTTGATTATTGTTCATCTGTTTATAAATACAGTGATGTAAAAACATTTTTAATATTAAAGATTTATTTAGGCTACTGCAGAAAAAAAAACTATTTTCAATGTAACCGAATGTGTGTGTTTATTACACTATTAATATTATACTAATTTAGAGAGACCTTATGTGATTGGCTGCTAGCATATGTACCTGAGGATGTGTATGATGTAACGTTAGTAGCTAGGCAGTCGAAAACTTTGCATTTGTCGGTCTGCAGTTAATGCACTTTTGAAAGATGCTTCGCGAGAGAGCTTGTGTTTCCGCTTTTACAAGAAAACAACTTGCTTCTCTGCCATCGTCACTCTATTAAGCGCAAGTTTACGAGCTGTGTGTGCGCGAGTCTCGTGTTGCGCTTGGCGCGAGCAAGCTCTGTGTATGGTGGAACAAGACAAACATTTCTCACGTGAGATTGCCAACAGTGCAGATAAACAACAAATAGGCTATCGCAAATTAGAAAAGTTTTGTCAGTTAAATTATCCTGCTGTAGAATTTATTTAGCAATAATTCTCCAGTACCGATAACAGAACCAAGAAGGTCAGAGCTTATCGATACTTTGGCCTTTTATAATTTAGCATCAGTACCGAAAAAGCACAGATTTTCGGTACCCATCCCTATGTACAATTGTGCACACACAATCAAACCCACACAGCTAATATTTAGTATGTCTGTTTTTTTTTCTCTGAATTGTGATTTTATTTCTAGCAATTTTGATTGTTTTTTAATTGTTTTGCAATTCTGACCTTATTTCTCCATATTCTGCATTTAAATATTGCAATATTATCTTATATTTGCTCAGCATTAATATATATATATATATATATATATAAAAAAAAAGAATTCATGATTTTATAACTGGAAACTGTAATATACACATAATTATAATAAAGAGACTGAGCATTGTAAGATAAACGTCACAATTACTGTATTTTTATTTGTTGAAGGTGAAAACAAGCTTCCATAATATGTACAGTAAAACACCGCAAAACCCGAATCAAGAACTTTTTATGTTTTTACCAAACAAATCACGTATAATCGACTATATGTGAGCTGCGTTTGCTGTGAGGAGGCAGTTATCAGTTGCTCAAAGTCTGGCATTAGCATCAACATGCTTGGTGGAGAATAAATCTGTGAAGAGTCTGGATCACACTGCGCTGCTAAATGTGGAGCGCACTGCTGTTCCCACTTACTGTGAAGTGTATTTGGCAGCCTCCCATGATGTAGTCCAGGAAGGAATAGACTCTGTGAAGCTGCAAAATGAAGAATGGATGGTGAGACTCAGAAATCCTGCTACATTTATCTGCCTGGCTCACCAGAAATCACTACATGCAAGACTACCTGCAAACTTTCGCCAGCCAAGATTCAATGGAAATATGTGCCTCAGTCTACATTTGTGCGCTGTAAAAAATGTAATGACAAAAAGTCGAAACAACAAATATTTTTATGTCGCTTTAACTTATTTTAATAACTTAATCACGTTTCAACTACATTTTTTAAGTTATACAAAGTTTAACTTCAAATCTTTAGTCAGTTTGATTGATGTAAGTTGAGCTGACTAGAAAAGTTCATTTGATTGAACAAAAAATGGTTACCAGAGTGCGAAACGTAAAATACGTCGTTCTGGGTATGATTCTTTGCATGTTTCAGATGACAAATCCACTAGAGGGCGCTGTCTACATTTTTGCAAATTCAAAATACGTTACTTGGTGAATGTTTTATTGTATGCTTCAGATACACAACCTTCTTGTACATGTCCACTAGAACAGTGGTCCCCAACCTTTTATCACCATGGACCGGTCAACGCTTGACAATTTGACTGCAGCCCAGGGGGTGCAGGGGGTGTACGTAAATTGCTAGGCTACCATCAACTGTTTTCTCAGAGGATGACAAGCTGACAAAACATTGCTGCAACTCTGAAAAGTTTTTTTATGGAGAAAGTTAAAAAGCACTGCAGTGTTTGGGTGCTCTGTGTTTGTCTGAGATAATTAATTATATAGATATTAGGTTAAATAATTTTTTTTTAATTAAATTTAATAAATTAAATAAAAAATATTTAATTTTTATTAAATAAAACACATACACACACACACATATATATATATATACACACACACACAAACTACCTGACAAAAGCCTTGTCATCGATCCCAGTTATAAGAGCAACAAATAATAACTTGACTTCTAGTTGATCATTTGGAAAAGTGGCAGAAGGTAGATTTTTCAGATGAATCATCTGTTGAACTGCATCCCAATCATCACAAATACTGCAGAAGACCTACTGGAACCCGCATGGACCCAAGATTCTCACAGAAATCAGTCAAGTTTGGTGAAGGAAAAATCATGGTTTGGGGTTACATTCAGTATGGGGGCATGCAAGAGATCTGCAGAGTGGATGGCAACATCAACAGTCTGATGTATCAAGACATTTGTATGCCCATTACATTACAAAACACAGGAGAGGGCAAGTTCTTCAGCAGGATAGCGCTCCTTCTCATACTTCAGCCTCCATATCAACGTTCCTGGAAGCAAAGAAGGACAATGTGCTCCAGGATTGGCCAGCCCAGTCACCAGACATGAACATTATTGAGCATGTCTGGGGTAAGATCAAGGAGGAGGCATTGAAGATGAATCCAAAGAATCTTGATGAACTCTGGGAGTCCTGCAAGAACGCTTTCTTTGCCATTCCAGATGACTTTATTAATAAGTTATTTGAGTCATTGCAGAGATGTATGGATGCAGTCCTCCAAGCTAATGGGAGTCATACACAATATTAATTCTTTTTCCACTGCACCATGACTTTATATTCTATACTGTACATTTTTTCTGTTAAGTGACAAGACTTTTGTCTAAGCAAAGTCAGACCTTACTGTCCTAATTAAATAATTAAAAATCAAGGCATGATCATATTTTATTTTGGTAAAATAAGCGTAATCTAGAGGCCTTTGCCTTTCATATGAGCCACTTCTGATACCAAATGATCAACTAGAAGTCAAGTTATAATTTGTTGCTCCTAAAACTTGGATAGGCAACAAGACTTTTGTCAAGTAGTGTGTATGTATGTATGTATGTATGTATGTATGTATGTATGTATGTATGTATGTATGTATGTATGTGCATGTCTGTGCGTGTGTGTGTGCGTGTGTGTGCGTGCGTGGGTGTGTGTGTGTGTGTGTGTGTGTGTGTGTGCGTGTGCGTGTGTGTGTGTGTATAAGTAAATTAAACTGTATATATTATACCAAAGAACAAGGAACTGCAGGCCAGCAGCAACAACAACATTATAAACTTAATGTTGCGTATCTAAAGTATTTTATCATTGAATTCTTGCACTTTCCAGTGTTTGTTTTTCCCAGGCGTTTTGCAGAGTTTGAGAAATAAAGAAACTGCTTCAAGTGAAATGAGCAAAGGGTGCTGTTGTATAAATCTTCATCTAGACAACCTGCCAAGCCTAATAGTTTGGCCTATTGTCTGGTTTTCCCAAAACTGAATATATTCACCATTTAGGCATTAATTTTAAAATATTTCCAAAAATAATATATGCAGTTGAAGTCAGAATTATTAGCTCTCCTGAATTATTAGCCACCTGTATATTTTTGTCCCCAATTTCTGTTTAATGGAAAGAAGATAAAATTTCTAAACATTTTGGGCTCTATTTTAACGATCTATGTGCAAAGCCTAAAGCGCATGGCACAATAGCACTAAGGGCATGTCCGAATCCACTTTTGCTATTTTAAGGATGGAAAAATATGGTTTGCGCCTCGGGGCATGGTCTAACAGGGTTGTGCTTATCCTCTGAATGAGTTATGGGTGTGTTTTGAGCATAGCGTGCATTAAAATAATCAGAGTGTCATCTCCATTCCCTTTAAGAGTCAGTTGCGTCGCGCCATGGCGCATTTGCTATTTACATGGTCGACTTTGTAAGTGGAAAAACTGAACGCTTCACTAGCGAGAAAACAGTTAAACAGACCATCTGCAGCACGAGGATAAAGAATGAGCCTCCTTCATTCAGCCTCTTTATTTTCACTTTACTTTATTTTTACTCTTTACTTTACTCCTTTACTTTTGTGTAATAAGGAAACAGTGGAAACTCACTCTACTGAAGACATCCATTAGCCTACATATTTAATTTTGTTTGCTAAGCGCAAAGATTCCTTTCAAAACTCTTTCTAAATTCAGTTCTAATTTCCAGCTAAAGAATAAATGAACAATAATAATGAAGTGTGGTTCATTACACGTCCTATTCTTATGCCCCATATGGTGATGTATACCTCTCCAAAACCCGACAGGTGGACAAATCTAAACTTGTTTTTATTAAAACAAATATAAATATGCATATAATTAATAATAATAATAATAATAATAACATTATACAAATGCAGATTGTCATGAATAAGTTGAAAAAAAAAGCCCCCCGAGATGAAGAAGGCATGGAGGTAAGGGTTTTTATATTTATGTAGAAAATAATAATTTTTGTAACATTTTAATCCTTTAATTATTTCATATGTAAAGATATTTGTGTATTGCTGTACATCCTGTGTGTATTAAGCTTTTGAACCTGCATAGACCCATAACTAATGCGCTCTTCGCTAGACTTTAGACCAGCTTTTTTTTGGTCAATGGCGTGGTCTATTTCAGTTTCTCAAAATAGCAACGTGCCAACAATGCTCTTTAACACACCTCCTGTTTAGACCAGCACGCCCATGAGTCCACAAAGTGGCGCAAATGGATTTGCTATTTAAACAACGTGGTGCAAAATGTGAAAATTACTGTTGTGCTGGTCTGAAAATCGCACAAAACAGGTCTTGCGCCTTATTGCGCCAGGTGTATGATAGGGCCCAATATCTTTAATAACTAATTTCTAATAACTGATTTCTTTCATCTTTGTCATGATGACAGTACATAATATTTTACTAGATATTTTTTAAGACACTAGTGTTCAGCTTAAAGTGACATTTAAAAGCTTAACTAAGTTAATTAGGCAAGTTAGGGTAATTAGGCAAGTCATTGTATAACGATGGTTTGTTCTGTAGACAATCTAAATAAAAATACTGCATAAGTGGGCTAATAATATTGACCTTAAAATGGTTTTAAAAAAATAAAAACTGCTTTTATTATAGCCCAAAATAAAACAAAAAAGACTTTCTCCAGAAGAAAAAATATTATAGGAAATACTGTGAAAAATTGGTAACACTTTATTTTGATGGTCCATTTGAGTATTAGTAGACTGTCAGCTTAATATCTGTTGATACTGCTCCTTCAACAGACATTTAACTGACTATAAGAAACTTTGCAAGTGCATGTCAACTTACACTAACCCTAACCCTAACCCCAACTCTAACCCAAACCTAAGAGTCTACTTATAATCTAATGAGAATTAGTTGGCATGTAGATGCAATGTAACTTAAATGCAACAAACGGACCATCAAAATAAAGTGTGACCGAAAAATTCCTTGCTCTGTTAAAGATCATTTGGGAGATATTTGAAAAAGAAAAAGAAATTGACATGAGGGCGAATAATTTTGACTTCAACTGTATATTAATCGATTAAATATATTAATGGGACAAACAATAAATGAACACAAATGTAAGTCTTGATAAATGTTAGATAAACCAACAACAACAACAGACTTAAGTGACTCTATAAATAAACCTCTTCCCTATGTGAACGCAGACAAACTGGGCGAGTGCATTAGCCTCTTCCCGCCCCACTGATGTCTATAGGCTGAGCTTGATTGTCACACCCACGACAATAATAACTCTGCTGTCATTTCATTGCAGCCACTATTGTGCGCAGTATACAGCATCCCTAAAACAAGCATGACACATCTGTAAATCACAAAGTGTCAGACTCGTACCTTGAGATCGCTGAGAATAACCAAGCCTGAGTTCTTGTAGTTCTTCTTCTTCAGCTTGTATTTGGGATTGATGCACTCCCACGTGACCTTCAGGACGAGATCAAAGAGGTGAGCTGGAAATTGAAGGTTGCACTGCAGCCGAGTCACTTTAACCACACATGCAGAAGGCTTGTGACATTTCTTTAATCCATTCTAGCTCTCTGGGGCAAAAACGGCAGTGGCCGATATCAAACACTGACCTTGTTTCCTGAAGAAATCTTCTGCATTTCTTTGAAATTAGTGTAGAATTCACCAATGAAGTCGTGCTTTCCCCTGGAGTCGTAGTCCCAGACTAAGCACTGTGGTGCACAGACAATTACAACAACTGATTAACTCATTTGTCTCTCATGTTTTTGTCTTTCATTTTGTCTCTTAAAGGAATAATTAATCCAAAGAATTTACAAAAATAGTCTCATAAAACAGATATGAACAGTGACAAATCAAACTCATTCATTCATTTTCCTTCGGCTTAGTCTCTATTTCAGAGGTCGCCACAGCGGAATGAACCACCAACTATTCCAGCATATGTTTTACGCAGCGGATTCCCTTCCAGTTGCAACCCAGTACTGGGAAACACCCATACACACTCATTCACACACTACGGACAATTTAGTTTATTCAATTTACCTATAGTGCATGTCTTTGGACTGTGGGGGAAACCAGAGCCCCTGGAGGAAACCCACGCCAACACAGGGAGAACATGCAAACTCCACACAGAAATGCCAGCTGGCCCAGCTGGGACTTAAACCAGCGACTTTCTTGCTGTGAGGCCACAGTGCTAACCACTGAGCCACCGTGCCACCCAAATCAAACTCACAACAATGTTTTTCAAAAGAGTAACCATATAACTAACATTTTTTTGATATCATCACTAACAGATTAAGAAAATAAAACGAATATACACTGTATGCCAATATAGGGCAATCTGTACAGTATATTAATAGAAATGCTTCTCTCTAGTAAGATTCTTTATGTAATTAAGTCAAATTTGCTCATTTTTATGAAGTTTACTGAGAAAAAAAGAGTGCTTCAAGTAAATACATTTCACTTCAACAATGTAGCACTGAAATAATGCTTTAAATATGTATGATTTACTTCTTTTTAAATCTGCAGCATAACAGATTTCTTGATACAGTCATTATGTTAACATTATACCTACAATACAGTAATGAAGTAATAAAAGTAATGAAGTAGGTGCACAATACACTGTAACAGTCAGTGTTTTTGTTCCGTCAAAGCATCATTGTAAGCAAAACAAGCTTTTATTTAATTGTTGTTCTTGCCTGAATTGAATTATTTAATGTAAAAATTACATTAGGTTTTTTTTTTAGGCAAAATGTTTACTCATATTTATTCTGTGCTATAACTAGTAGTAAAGTGCTCTTTAAACTACATTCATTTACATTCAAATTATAAATTACATTCGTT
>CAIGQV010019101.1:6768157-6781749 GCA_903798115.1 Danio jaintianensis
TCTTTAAACTACATTCATTTACATTCAAATTATAAATTACATTCGTTAAAATTCAAATTCAAATTACATTTGCTTAAATTCAAATTCAAATTACAATCAAATTCAAACTTAAATTAGATTCATTTACATTCATTAACATTCAAATTACATATTACGTTCGTTTACATCTTTTTTTTAAGCAAATGTTTATTCATATTTATTCTGTGCTATAACTAGTAGTAAAGTGCTCTTTAAATTATATTCATTTACATTCAAATTATAAATTACATTTGTTTAAATTCAAATTCAAATTACATTTGCTTAAATTCAAATTCAAATTCAAATTACAATTACAATCAAATTCATATTCAAATTTAAATTAGATTCATTTACATTCTTTTTTAGGCAAATGTTTATTTATATTTATTCTGTGCTATAACTAGAAGGAAAGTGCTCTTTAAATTACATTCATTTACATTCAATTACATTCAAATTACAAAGTACATTCATTTAAATTCAAATTCAAATTTGGATTAGATTCATTTACAATCATTTACATGAAAATTCAAATTACAAATGACATTCGTTAACATTCTTTTTTTGAGGCAAAATGTTTATTCATATTTATTCTGTGCTATAACTAGTGGTAAAGTGCTCTACCCTGCTGTTTAAACTGAGGTTTCCTTTATAATGATCTGTCACGTCACATCAGAGATTTATTGTCTCAGTTTTCTAATAAAATGTGCAAAGTTTGAAATAAGACACTTTGTTTCTTATTAAAAGTAACACACAAACTTATGGTGGTATAGAAAGGTATAGGGAGATATACAAAACATGGAGTTTCAAATTAAGTTAGTCACATGCAATGGTCAACACATCTATTTGTTCAGCACACATGCATACTGAACTGAAAGACCCATAACTGCAGTATAAGTATAAACATTAACCAGTTTTTAGCCAGTATTTTTTTTTCTTTCTTATCAAATCATATTTTGGCACATTAATGTTTCAGAAAGAACGCAAAAAACAAAATGTTAAAATACAGATTCTGTTAAACTGACTCATTCTTTTCAGCCCATTTTGAAGCTCTGGTCTTCATAATGCTTGGAAAATGGTGCATAACCAGATGATGCTTTTATTTTCAGGTGCTTTTATGGTGCTTTTAGGAACTTGACAGCTAAATACAGTACTTATATTGTAAGAGAAAGCAAATATTAGACATCGCTGTTTTATTCTACAGATGAATGTCAGTCAAAAAGGTTAGATACAAAATGCCTATTCTAGAGCATTCTGTTCTATTAATATTTACCTTTAACTTCCTTTCATCGTCACAGCTGCACAGAGAAATGAGAGACACCTTAAAGGGTTCCCACACGGGGTTCAGATTGTTTTTAATTACCTGTAGATACAAATTAAAACCACTGTATAAACTAAAGAGATAAAATATGCAGAAAAAAGCTCATTATATCATGGTGTGGAACTACTTACTTCAGTTCTGTGTACAAGCTGTTCTGTTCCATCATCATTGATTCGGTAAATCTCCAAGAAGGGATCTGACTTGCTGAAGAGATCCTGTAGAGTCACAAGAGAATTTGAATACAGTTTAGCATTCAAAGCGATGCAATGGACATATTTTTAAAGAGCCCATGCATGATTTTAGGAACCAAATCCTTTTTCCTATATATTTTTTCTATATATTTTTTTTTTCTGCTATGAAAAGTTGAGGATAAAGAAGCTCTTGTCATTTTTAACCATAACGTTATTTTTAAAACATTTTAATGATGTAGAAAAGTGTTTGCCCCCTTACTAATTTCTTATTTTTTTGCGTGTTTGTCACACTTTGTTTCAGACCATCAAACAAATTTAAATACACATCATGCAGTTTTTTTAAATTAAGTTTTTTATTATTAAGGCAAGGGCGACGCAGTGGCGCAGTGGGTAGCACGTTTGCCTCACAGCAAGAAGGTCGCTGGTTCGAGCCTCGGCTGGGTCAGTTGGCATTTCTGTGTGGAGTTTGCATGTTCTCCCCGTGTTCGCGTGGGTTTACTCCGGGTGCTCCGGTTTCCCCCACAAGTCCAAAGACATGCGCTATAGGTGAATTGGGTAAGCTAAAAATTGTCTGTAGTGTATGTGTGTGAATGAGTGTGTATGGATGTTTCCCAGTGATGGGTTGCAGCTGGAAGGGCATCCGCTGCGTAAAACATATGCTGGATAAGTTGGCAGTTCATCCCGCTGTGGCGACCCCAGATTAATAAAGGGACTAAGCCGAAAAGAAAATGAATGAATGAATTGTTAAGGCAAAAAAAAAGACAGCAGGACAATTCTGATCCAAAACACACCAGCAAGTCCACTTCTGAATGACTGAAGAAAAAACGAAATTAATACTTTGGAGTGGTCTAGTCAAAGTCCTGACCTGAATCCAATTGAGAGGCTGTGACATGACCCTAAAAACTTGTAACAGGCTCTTTCACACAGGGCTATGTAGTTTTGTATTTTGTTTTCTCTTAATAATGGAAAGCTTAATTTCAAAACTGCATGATGTGTTCACTTGTGTTATCTTTTACTAATATTTAAATTTGGTACTGAATCGGTAGTGAAGTTTTAAAAACGTCCATTTCCCCCGAACATTTAAGCGCTCTGGAGCACGTTCTTAAACAGCGCTGATTTGCCATTGTGTTCATGTGCTCAACAGAAATGACTGTGATTGGCCGTGAAGGTCATCGGTTCACCGAACTTACCGCTGTTTACTGAGTGTAACCACAGACACAGGGACACTGGAGCGTTTCAAAATCACGTCGATCAGCTGGTATGTCTATAAGCTGACATACGAGCGATCCACTGATGAATCGCGGCTTTAAAATGCTTCAGTGTCCCTGTATCTGTGGTTACACTCAGTAAACAGCGGTGAGTTCGGTGAACCGATGACCTTAACGGCCAATCACAGTCATTTCTGTTGAGCATGTGAACACAATGGTAAATCAGCGCTGTTTAGGAACATGCTCCACAGCGCTTAAATGTTCGCGGGAAATGGACGTTTGTAAAACTTCAGTACTGATTGGTATCGAATTTCAGTATCGTGACAACCCTAGACGGGCCATTGAATTATCTGAAAATAATGCACACCTGAGGAGGTGATGGTGAAGTGGAGTGGTATTATTTCTAATAATTCAACAGATTGAACTCAATTATTATGCTATGCAACAGTTACCAGACTTAAAGAAACAGTTCAGATATTTCATTTCAAGACCTTTGTCATTTTTTTAGTCCTCAAACTGCTCTTGTGTGTAGTTGAATCCTGTCCAAAGCCGTCTGCTTTGTTTTGATTTGACTTTTGAAAGTTGTCAGCTATAAAATAACTAAAATCATTCAGTGTAGTGATACAAACTGTTTTGTTTTCTTTTAATAATTACTTTTCTTATTTAAAAGGAAAATACAGACATGCAATACACACATTATTGGGTGGAATTACTGGTCAAGAGAGAATGCTTATTTTTCAGAGTGCTTTGCTTCTGATGGCACTCATAGCTGTGACAAATCAAATCAACAGTATTGTCTGAAACAATCATTCAGCATAAGGTTTCTGAATTGCAGCTCTCTGGAGAAGCCACTGAGGACTTCATTCCTAAGTGTGTGCATCATGAGAGAGAGAGAGAATGAGGCACAGAGAGATAAAGGGAGCGAGAGCAAAGAACGAGCCATTTAATATCCCCATTTCTCGCAGCATTAGTGTGCGACATCTCCACAGGGACGCTGGAAGAGGAGGTGCCGCCTCGATCTGGTTGTCAAGGTAACATCTTGCCAGTGGTTTGAGTGAAGACTGATTTAGACAAGTGATTTGTCTGTTGTTCGCATTCATCACATGCATCACACCTCCGTTGTATTCACAGAGTTATGATGATTCTTGCCTGTTCATTATTCCCAGAAGACATTTAAAGCTGCCAGGCACCAAGAGACTAGATTTTTTTTTTTCTGTGTGTGGCATTTTGCTTTGACAGATGGCTAAATGCACTGATTAAAGGTTAATTCAGTGCTTGTCTTTTATGATCTGATGAAAGAGCTATCAATGTCCCCTAAAAAAAAGACAAAATACGTGCTAATATCTACAAAGAACCCCCCTGTCAAGGTACAACTCTAAATGAATCATTCAAATTCACAGAGAAATTGCCAAGTGAAGAGTCTTTGATGAATGTCATATAACCCAGAGCGACTTTCCGATTCAAAATGCATTAGCGGTTTGTTCATGAAGAGAAATGGCATTCGCATCAAAGGCGCCGACATGACTGGAGCGTGTCACGTGCAGAAGCTGTCATGAAGTCCAATATACTTTGATTTGCTAATATGTCCATTCTGTTCAAATCATATCAGGCTGTACTCAGAGAAAGCCAGTGTTATTTGAACAGACAGATCCTGTCCAGAGATAGCAGCACAGCCATTGTTCTGCCGTTTATTAGACTCCATCCATCCTCTCGCTGTGATATCCGGACCAGGATAGATCCAACTGTGGGATTTGAAGACTGGTGCGAAGAAGAAACGCTAATCTGCTCATGTCATACAGCTCATGTAAATCATACAAAACATTCAGAATGAACATATTAACTAATTCCTAACAGACACATGTTAAACACTGTAATCCAATGAGCAACAATTACCAGACCTGAGGGTAAAATGTGAAAACATAAGATGCAATATAAGCAGTAATTACAGTAGGGACAATAAAATCCCCTCCCTTCCTAAACAAGAGCATCAAATTGTATATGTATGATGACAAAGATTGCTAGAAATGAAAGTGAGAATTCAGTTTTATTGCTTTATGGAATTTGCCACCATTAGCCATTCAGAATTAGCCTGGTTGATGTTCTGATGCATGGGCAGGAGGACAAGCTCAATGCGAGGACGGAAATAAATTAGTGATGCGACAGCATAGCCTCTGCTTTCATGCATACGTAATGTGCGAAAAAATGTGGTTCCATATTCCGCATCCAGCACAACTAAACAAGCTTTAATCTGTCAGCATATGTCTTTAACCGAGAAAAATCTTGCCTGAACAAACTGGAGATGACATGTTGGGTTAGTTTACCCATACTGAATCAAAACATAAGCACATCGTATAATACACTTTCAGAAATAAAGGTACAAATGCCGTCATTAAGGAAACCCTTTCAAAAGGAACACTTTTGTACTTTAAGGGTACAGTATTAGTTTCTAAAGGATCCATATTGGTATCTTAAAGCAGTGTTTCTCAACTACGTTCCCGGAGGACCACCAACACTGCATGTTTTGGATGTCTCCTTTGTCTGTCACACCCATTACAGGTCTTTCAGTCTCTGCTAATGAACTGAATATCTAAATCAGTTGAGCTTGGTTAAGGAGAAATTGAAAATGTGGAGAGCTGGTGGTACTCCAGGAACATGGTTGAGAAACATTGCCTTAAAGGAACACTTTTTTTTTTTTTAAAGAAGGCTCATTTTACAAGTCTACTAGAGTTACACAGTTGACTTGAACAATTTTTGAATTTATTCATGTTCTGGCCGGGTCACTTTTAGCTTAGCTTAGCATAATTAATTGAATTGGATTAGACCATTAGCATTTCAATAAAAAAATTTCAAAAATGAGTTTTGATAATTTTCCTATTTAAAGCTTGAGTCTTCTATAATTACATTGTGTAATAAGACAGACGAAAAATAAGAAGTTGCTATTTTCTAGGCCAATATTGCTAGGAGCTTTACTCTTATTCTAATGTAATAGTCAAGAAACTCTGCTGCTGTACCATGGCTGTAAAAAGGTGGAATGATATTATGCAGCACATGAGAATCTGTGCTTTCAGTGGGCGCCTTCAAACCATAGAGACATTAGAGATGCGCTGTTGCACTCAATCAGATAACACAACCGATTTAGCATAATTTCATGTGTTCAACCAACAAACCAACCTTTTCCATTCAGAGAATAACAGTTATTAACAGTCCTTATAAACGATTCATTTATAAAATACACAATCTAATATTGCGGATCAAACAATAGATTCAAGTTCATTTATTTATAAAGCACATTTAAAAACCACCACAAGACTGACCAAAGTGCTGTACAGTACATAAGGGAAAATTATAAAAACATAGAAATAAAACCAAGAGAAACAACCGAATATATTTTAAAATAAAGCAATCGACAAAACTATTATAATATTAATAGGCGAAACTGAACAGGTAAGTTTTTTTAGATTGTTCCACAACCAATATACTAAAAAAAGGCTATGCCTTTTTTTTATATATATATAATTTTTTTCATTCGGGTCGCCGTGAACATCGGAGAGCCATGTGTTGATACACTAACCTGGTTATGCCTTTAAATGTAAAAATTGCACTGTGATATTGCCACTGTGCATATTTGAATGTATATCCATGCAGAATGTCCAATCAGTAAACGCTAAAGTTAGAAACTGTGAAAATGTTAATGTGAAAGTGACATGTGCCGCATGCATGTCATTCATGCCATCATTATTACTCTAATTTTGACAGAAGTGTACACTGTTTGTCGCTATCCATGTTTAAATTCATAAGATTTTGTTATTTCAACACCTCAAGAGATTTGAGAAGTGCCCTCATCTGAACGTGTGAATGAATGTTATGAAGTGCAAATTAAGTATTGCTTCTGAACAGACAAACTCAATTATGTCCAATAATCATGCCTGACTTGCCTAGTAATCAGTCGGTTATGCCTTAGAATGTAAACATTTGAGAAACGGTGTTGTCTGTAACTTTCTCAGTGTGCTGGATCTGTCGATTGTCTTAAAGTGAAAATATCATATTCCTGCTGTCTGTGTTTTTAATATTAATCAAACAACAAAGACAATGAAATGACAGAATAGCTGTTGTAATTTCAATAATGTTTAACCTTTATTTAATTTATACAGTGAAGTTTATATTAAAGTATGCAGTGTTATATTTGATTAAAGTAATCAGTTTCTGAAAAAACTTTTTTACATGCTAATTTGCACATAACAGCTGCTGTTGTATATAGTAATATTCCTGTACATACACTTGTCAATTTGTATATTTGCATTCACTACAACTTTCATTTTTTAAATATATTTATTATCTGTTTTTTGTCCTGTCTCTGTAATTCTGTTGCACTGTAGAAGCTCTGTCACGAAAACAAATTCCTCGTATGTGTGAACATACCTGGCAATAAAGCTCTTTCTGATTCTGATTCTGAAAACTACTGTTAGATTTCTGAAAAACCCCAAAAGCACTGTTTATTTTATTAGTATCTTTGCTATATTGTATTGATTTTTGCTTTTGCTTGTAGACAGTTTTCTTTACTGAACACATATACCGAACCATAGCAAAACCGTGACCCTAAAACCATGTTACGAACCAATCCGTGAGCACTCTGTACTGTTGCATTCCTAATATCTAACAAATGTGTAATATAAACAACTTTATTGCAGTATCAAACTTGTCATTTTATCCCCAAAAACGCTCACCACAGCACATTTACTATCCACTCGGGTATGTGAACATATAAAAAGGCATTCTTAGTTTCATCATATAAACTAACAATTCAATTTCTATGCACATTGCCGCTTTCGCTATGCATGAAAGTTTTAGATATACTGTTCATTTATGCAGGGGCACAGAAGCGGTATATATATTTAAATACACTAACAGTTGCAGGAAACAATGGATCGCATGTATTGATTGTGATTTTGTGTGCGCACCTGGCAGAAAATAAGACATGTGCTGACTGATCATGACAGATCTGCTGTAGGTTGACTCTGTAAAGATGCTTTCTGTGCAGAATTTGCCAGGGGCGCCTTTCCCAAAAGTATTGTTAGGCTAATGTAGTCTTCCCAAACATAGTACACCAATTGTTTCCTTTAGTCCCAATACAGACTCACAAACAGCACTGCAAAAACTTTGTGGTTGAAACTAAGCTGCAATTATTAACTGGTCATTCAAATTAATGATTAAAATATGCATTAAAGGAATAATGCGTTCATTGCTATATGTAATTAATTAATCAGCAAAAGTTATTACTGAACTATTTATGCATGTCGACATTAACAGATGTATATTACTGAAAAGGCATGGTTCAAATGGCCATCAGTTGTGATAAAGTTGCTATGGTTTCAGTTGACAGTCATGACTAT
Source organism: Danio jaintianensis (assembly GCA_903798115.1). NCBI lineage: Eukaryota > Metazoa > Chordata > Actinopteri > Cypriniformes > Danionidae > Danio > Danio jaintianensis. The sequence goes on from CAIGQV010019101.1 coordinate 6,776,283, forward strand.
TTAGTTATGTTATGTCATACTATGGTATTTAAGTTATGTTGTTGATTGGGAAACACATCCCAGGTCAACTGCTTACCTGCAACCTGAATCTTCATTTTCATTTTTCAAAATGTAACTCTTAAGAGTTCAACCAGGCATTGTCATTGACTTTCTAAATCAGGGGGTTTGAATGCTAACGTTTTGCAAATATGAAGACCACCTTGCGAATGACTGCCTTCCTACAACCTATAAGTATGTATCTATATGTACTAGACAATATTTCTTAGGTAACACTTTTGTCTACCTACCATTACAGTACTGTGGGGATGAAACTATGTATATACTGAATATGTTTATTTATTTAATGGAATTATGAATGATTGATATGGTCTTTTGAAATAAGTAGTGGTCAAAATAAATTATAATAAAACATTGTATTTATATAGGGCGACGCGGTGGCGCAGTGGGTAGCACGTTCGCCTCACAGCAAGAAGGTCGCTGGTTCGAGCCTCGGCTGGGTCAGTTGGCATTTCTGTGTGGAGTTTGCATGTTCTCCCCGTGTTCGCGTGGGTTTCCTCCGGGTGCTCCGGTTTCCCCCACAAGTCCAAAGACATGCGGTATAGGTGAATTGGGTAAGCTAAAATTGTCCGTAGTGTATGTGTGTGAATGAGAGTGTATGAATGTTTCCCAGTGATGGGTTGCAGCTGGAAGGGCATCCGCTGAGTAAAACATATGCTGGATAAGTTGGCGGTTCATCCCGCTGTGGCGACCCCAGATTAATAAAGGGACTAAGCCGAAAAGAAAATGAATGAATGAATGAATGTATTTATATATATACAGGAGCCATGGCGAAAATGCGTCAGAAAGTTTAACTTTAAAATAAAATAAAACTAAAATAAATGAATCTAATGTAATCACCCCAGAGGTCAGAATGGTAATTCTAAGTTTAATTCAATTTATTTCATTTTTGCAAATCACCAAGCAACCAAGACTGGTGACAAAGTGGTTTGATGAACATGAAAGTGAAGTTGAACATCTCCCATGGCCTGCACAGTCACCAGAATATTAAATATTATTGAGTCACTTTGGGGTGTTTTGGAGAAGATTCACGTAGTGACCTGGCCACAATTCTGCAAGAAGAATGGCTCAAAATCTTTCTGGCCACTGTGCAGGACTTGTATCTGTCATTCCCAAGATGAACTGATTCTGTATTGGCCGCAAAAGGAGGCCCTTCACTGTACAAATGAATTATTGTGGTCTAAAACCAGGCGTTTCAGTTTCATTGTCCAACCCACTAGGCTTCTTTAATCCAAACATAAGTTGTTTTTTATGATTATATTTCTTTATTGACCAAAGTTAAAAGGTTTTAGAATTAAGTTTTTAGTTAAGTAGATTACTTAGCTTAATTTCAAAGTATAAGTAAGCACAAGTAAAATTACAGATTTAAAATCTGGTAACCACTGATATCCATAGTAGGAAAAAAGTGGGGCTTCCTCGGGGCCAACGGCCGGCCTTTTTCGACCTGCCAAATACCTTGGGCCAAAGAGGGCCAGCTGGGGCTTCGGGGCGGAGTGAAAAGAGAGGCGGAGTTTGCCCGGGTCTGGTAAAGATGGCCAGACTAGGCCACTAGTTGGCCACTAGTTTTGCACACGAGTACATGTTCCAAAAAATAAATACATAAGGGAAAGAAAAACTTAAAGCTATTCAGTTTATGCTATTCCATAAAACACCTTATAGGCAAAGGGTCTTTTTTTTGCTTAAGATCGCCCTTATGTTTCCCTTTTAAATGTAAGGGTGTTGCATAAAGTAATAAAGTAGTTTTAATTTAATAAGTGATATTTCTTTGCTGCGTCCTCCTTGATGTTTCAATAACGCATAATAATCTTTACATCACATTAAAGACACAGAGATTATAAATAAAGGGGAATTACCTATTAAGTGTCATATGGAAAAATGTATGTTTTAGGTCTCTCCGGAGCATTTGGGCTGAATGTTTGACGGTGTCTACCGAAACGAGGATGTTATAAAATACATTTTATACCGAGTTATTACCGGAAAATTTCGGTGGTTTTATATTATGGATGGTGCGCTGGGTCAACCCTCCGTTAGTGGCGAGACAACTCGATGTACGATGCCAACAGTTGGTCGGCGAGTAAACAAATATAATGAATGAAAATACATAGGCCTATGCGTGTACACATATAATGTAATTCTGTACAGAGGTTTGCGTGCCGCGCTGCAAGCTATTGGCCTGACAGTGGAAACGCAACATGATTTCGGCCTCACTGCTCAAGCTCCTGGGCTATTGGCACGACCTGGCCCGATAAAAGCCCTGGCTCGCACTGGCCCAACAGTGGAAATGTGGCTAATGAGTTCCTGGATTACTCTTCCTGTTGATCCTGCAACACTATCCCTTTAAACCATCAACATTTAGCAAATAATCAAAATAAGGAACGCACTTTCTGACTAACCAACCATTTCCATTAGATTTTAGGCTGAGATAGTTCAACAATAAATGTTGTTCCAGCACCAGCACCAAATGATGTTGATCCAGGAACACGTCCTAGTTGGCAAAAACACAGTCAGCCAATGGTTTGCGTGGGAGCTTGGGCTTACAGTATAAGCGTCTCCAATCAGATTCACAGCCTGCGCTTTCTGTCATGGTACCAAACAGCATATCTGTCTCACTGTAAAAAAAAGTTGAATAGAAGATATATTGATTTTCCCACCTAATGTGGGGCTGAGAGGATGTCAAGCTCGAGTGAACAAGTCATGGCTATCGATTTGCTGCTTCCCTTCATTACTTGAGATGAATTCATGAAAGGCAGCATTTCTGAACACACACACACACAAAAGCTGTGTTTTGAAGATAACCGCTCAGCACAAATGTCGCCCCAGGCTAAGAGGAAGAGAACAGCAGCAAATGAAAGAGGAGCAGGGAGGGTGTAACGATGGAAAGAGTAGGAGAAACAGATGAGATGAGTGCTTAGAGTAGGACGAGGGTTTGCAGAGGCGTTTGTGTGTAGTGTGCGGCAGTGCAGCGGGAAGTGCAGACACCTGCAGAACTACAGGGCACGGAGAGAACGGCGCCGTGGGCCGCGCTGTGTGGGAGAGGCTGTTTGCACACACACAGATTCAGCAAGCCACCCTGCGCTCCCTCAGCGATTCAGCTAGAGCTTTCATTCTCATCAGGAAACCTCCGCTGAATGAACAGTGCTTCAGATATTATGCCAGGGCCAAAAAAGTAGAGTGTGATTTTATGAAGCCATATGAAGCTTGTTAAGTCTTGACGTATGGAATAGTGTTTACAGGTTCAAGCTGCTACTCAGTTGAATTGAGAAAATATTCGTTTATGACTCCTTTTTAGTCATATAAAAGGTTAAAGTGATTTTTTTATAAAATCATGGTGTACACAACAGTCTCTGTACATCAATATTTTAACAATTTATACAAAATTAATCATTTTCTGGCCATCTGACATTAGGCATTGTTATTGCGATCATGACTTTCGAAAGAATTACAGCACCATTTATTGAGCCATCGTTCTCATCAGGAAACCTCCGCTGAAAGAACAGTGCTTCAAACATTAAGCCAGGGCCAAAAAAGTAAAGTGCGATTTTATGAAGCCATTTCATATGCTTGTTAAGACGTGTTTCCGGGTCCAAGCCGCTACTCAGTTGAATATTCGTTTATGACTTCTTTTTAGTCACATAACACATTAAAGTGATTTTTTTTTTATAAAATCATGGTGTAAACAACAGTCTCTGGACTTGCTGCATCACAGACATCAATATTTTAATAATTTATAAAAAAATTATCACTTTTTGGCCATCATATATTAGGCATGGATATATATATATATATATATATATATATTGCGATCATGATTTTCAAAACTATTACAGCACTTTGTAAATGTTTATTATTACCATTTGTTGAGCCTCTCTGTACAGTTTGATAGAATGCTTGGATCCAGAAGCTGCTTTGCATGACGTCAGACTTAACAAGCAGATAATGGACCCTTTTCACATTTCCGCGTTTCTCAAAAGCGGAAGTCGTCATAAACTTAGAGCGCAGTGAACGGGAGAGTACAACAAATCATTTTTTTACAATTCTATTTGCTGAAATAATAAAAGAAAAACTCAACGATGGTGTTATCAAGACTTTCGGAAAAGGGAAAAAAATTGTGTGAGACTGATAACGGCAGCCAGAAGAGAGAACATCGTCAAATTTACTGTCCTGCCCCCATACACTCTGCATTACAAACGCATTACAAATAAATTAAATAAATACAAATATTAAAAACTTTCAAGGATTTAAGATTATGATGACCGTTAAATGCGTCATAACAGTCTTGTGAAAAGAGTCCAATGAGCTTATGGCTCTTAAAGGGATAGTTCACCCCAAAAAATAAACATTTACTCAATATTAACTCATCTTCGAGTGGTTCCTTGATCATTTTTATGAGTGTATGCACACCAGTGGCTCCAGCTTTTAGGTGACATTTGTTTATACCAAGATACTGGGTGTCCACAGAACAAATTATATTGCAATTATTCATTATTTATTAGGTTGTTTTGAATTGTCTGGAAATGCTTTATTATTTATTCATTTTTTTTATTATGGTTATTGTTTTATTTTTTACACTAGCCAACTCTGAACATTGTACCTTTGAGAGGGGGTCACATAACAGACAAGACTGTATGTATGTAAATTTTCAATTGGACAAGAATGTAAGAACGAAAATGTACTCACCCTCAAGTAGTTCCTTTTCGAGTTTCTTTTTTATGTTCAAAATAACATTAAAGATATTTAGAAAAATACTGAAAATGTGTAACCACTGACTTCCATAGAGGGAAAAACAAATATTATGGTCAATAGTTACAGGTTTGCAGCTTTCCTCAAAATATCTTCTTTTATGTTCAACAGAAGAAAGAAACTCAAACAGGTTTGGGACGAGAAAAGGGTGAGTAAATGATGAATTTTCAGTTTTGGATTAACTATCACTTTAGTGGGCTAAAATTGAGAACCTCAAACATTAAAGTTGAGTTGGTTCTTTTGGTAGCTGCAATTCTAAGTTTGATTAAATGATTAAAAATCACTACTTTACAAATAATGAGTATAATTTTCTGTCATATTTTACTGGAAAAAAAAACACATTTAATGTAAACTGAACTGCACGTTTGACGAGCTGCTTTTTTAACGGAAAAAAGACAAATCAGTCTCCCTACCTTATCATCCAGCTTCTTGGCACAGAAGGAAAGCTCCACGTAGCCATTGTTCCCAGAAATCTCCTCTGCGTGAATCTTGGGAAATAAGAAAGTGATTATCAGAGGCAAAGCCAGTCAACATTCTGTTATTGTTTGTGCTCTATATTTGGACAACCAGCCCTACATCCATGTTTGCTTTTCAAACATTTTATTTTAACCATTGAAATTGAGTCTATCTATCTATCTATCTATCTATCTATCTATCTATCTATCTATCT
>CAIGQV010019101.1:6781759-6822448 GCA_903798115.1 Danio jaintianensis
ATCTATCTATCTATCTATCTATCTATCTATCTATCTATCTATCTATCTGTCTGTCTATCTGTCTGTCTGTCTGTCTGTCTGTCTGTCTGTCTGTCTGTCTGTATGTATGTTCTTGTTTAGCCCTGGTTTTCCACTATCTATCCATCTCAATAACACACCCACCCATTCATCCGTTCATCCATCTGGTAATTCATCCACCCATTACTCCATCCATCCATTTGTTTCAATCACACATCCATTCATTCATCCACTGGTTCATCCATCCATTCATCCATCCATCTATCCATCCACCCATTTATCAATCCATCCATTCAATGGATAAATCCATTTCATTCACCCATCCATCCCAAACACCCATCTATCCATCCATCCATCTATACATACATCCAAATACCCCATCCATCTGGTCATTCGTTCATCTGATTATCCATCCATCCATCCATCCATCCATCCATCCATCCATCCATCCATCCAATCATCTGTTTATCTATCCCAATCAACCATCCATCAGTTCATCCATTCATCTGTTTATCCATCCCAATCAACCACCCATCGGTTCATCCTTCCATTCATCAATCCCAATCACCCAATCCTTCCATCCATCCATCCATCCATCCATCCATCCATCCATCCATCCATCCATCCATTCATCCATAAATCCAATCAATACACGTTTTAAAGCACTTGCTATGTCCGGAAACGGTTTACTACATAATGCAATGTGAACAAAACTGATTACAAAAGCCATTTATGAAGTCTGTGACCTCTATTAGTTTGTTTGCAAAGAAAAGAACTGCTGAAATCATCCCATTCTCTTTCACCTCAGATTAAAATGTGTTTTAGTCAGCATTAGAAATATACAACTAGTGTGTAATCCAATGAGGAGGCCCAGCAAAAACAGTCATCGCTGCTGGTGTTTCAACATGAAAAGGCCATTAGTCTGCAGTGTGGTCAGAAGAAATTTCATTCAAACTGATGAGAAAGCAGAGAATCAACACCTATGATAGGGATGTGGTGTTACGTTTTGTCTTACGAATGAACCCCTGCACTTGAAACATGCACAAATAGCTTGGGGCATCACTTTTTTTAATGTAATTTTTTTTTGCATGTGTAGTTTGTTTAAATTGAGTTGAACTAGCAATGATATTGTAACTGAAATACTATTTTGACATACCGAAATGGATATGCTACATTATTTTACAGCATGTTAGCAGATATTGTGAGACTATCCAGTGACAGATGACAGCAAACAGCAGAATTTAAGATGGAGGTCAAACCATTTGCACTACAATGAAAAACTACGCAGTTTCATTAAAAGTCCTTACAGCTTAGACCTTATTTCTGACTTTTTAATGCTTATAGAGATTCACATTATCTATCTCTCAACCATCAGACTTCACTCAACTGTATTAAGGAATATTTTAAAGTGACATTTCATTCCAGAAGTAATAGGACAAAAAAGATCTCTCATTTTGTAATGTGCAGTCATCCTCTGAGAACAGTGATGAGTGATGTGGGCAGGCTTTGGCATTTAGTTGGCACTTCAAAAAAAGGGTAGTCCTATAGACAGCGATGAATATCACTTATGACTGATATCTCAATGCAAACTGTGCATTGTAAAAGGGTGAGTGTAGGTGCCAACAACCCACTTGTAGAAGTTAAGAGCAATAACTAATAAAGATATAAATAAACTTTTAATCATTCTGCTTGAATGAGATAAGTGAATTTTACACACCAGTTCACATTATTGTTGAAATCACTCACTTTGTATTCAGCTGAATAACAATTAAACATCAATAGCCAAATACTATAGATTCCACTTGACTTTAATGAGCTTATGTATTTAAAGTGGTAGATGATTTAATAACATTGTGTAATTGGTGTGAGTCATTATTCAGTTATCATTATAGGGATTTATTATTTTGTTTTGTTTGTATATATATATATATATATATATATATGTATATATATATTATTATTATTATTTTTATTTTTATTTTTTTTACTTGCAGGGTGAGTATTAAACCAAATATCAACCAACCATACTCTTAAAGGGACAGTTCACCCAAAAATAAAAATTCTGCCATCATTAACTCATTCTCCACTTGTTTAAACTTGAGTTTCTTTCTTCTGTTGAACACAAAAAAAGATTTTCTAAAGAACGCTGGAAAAAAGCATCCATTTACATGCATAGTAGGAACTAAAAATACTATGGCTGTTTTTGTCCAAAATTGTTTAGCATATCTTCATTTGTGTTCAACAGAAGACAGAAACTCAAGGTTAAACAAGTGGAGGATGAGTAAATGATGGCAGAATTTTCATTTTTGGGTGAACTGTCCCTTTAAGAGTGCTTTGATATTTGGTTTAATACTCACCGTTTGCAAGTAAACATTAAATATATCTATTTTTATAATAATTACTACTAATAATATTGCACTATATTTAGTTTGTGATCACTTTATTTAGTGTGTGATCATACAAAAATAATATTGTAAACTAAAAAGCGAGTATTGAATATAAATGCTCAGCAAAAAACACAATGTAAAAAAAAATCAATTAATACAAATAAACTGACTTAAACAGACTTTAATAAAATAACATTGCCTGAAACTTCCAAAATTGCAAATGCAGTCAGCATTACAGGAATAGTTCACCCAAAAATGAAAATCATTTACTCATCCTTCACTTGTTCCAAACCTGTTTGAGTGTCTTTCTTCTACTAAACACAAAGGAAGAATGATAGAAACTATGACTTCCATACTGTACACTACTTGACAAAAGTCTTGTTGCCTATCTAAGTTTTAGGAACAACAAATAATAACTTGACTTCTAGTTGATCATTTGGTATCAGAAGTGGCTTATATGAAAGGCAAAGGCCTCTAGATTACGCTTATTTTACCAAAATAAAATATGATCATGCCTTGATTTTTAATTATTTAATTACGACAGTAAGGTCTGACTTTGCTTAGACAAAAGTCTTGTGACTTAAAAGAAATAATGTACAGTATAGAGTATAAAGTCATGGTGCAGTGGAAAAAGAATTAATATTGTGTATGACTCCCATGAGCTTGGAGGACTGCATCAATACATCTCTGCAATGACTCAAATAACTTATTAATAAAGTCATCTGGAATGGCAAAGAAGGCGTTCTTGCAAGACTCCCAGAGTTCATCAAGATTCTTTGGATTCATCTTCAATGCCTCCTCCTCCATCTTACCCCATACATGCTCAATAATGTTCATGTCTGGTGACTGGGCTGGCCAATCCTGGAGCACCATGACCTTCTTTGCTTTCAGGAACTTTGATGTGGAGGCAGATCTCTCTTAACCCCAAACCATGATTTTTCCTTCACCAAACTTGACTGATTTCTGTGAGAATCTTGGGCCCATGCAGGTTCCAGTAGGTCTTCTGCAGAATTTGTGATGATTGGGATGCAGTGTAACAGATGATTCATCGGAAAAAATCAACCTTCTGCCACTTTTTCAAATGATCAAGTAGAAGTCAAGTTATTATTTGTTGCTCTTACAACTGGGATTGCCAACAAGACTTTTGTCAGGTAGTGTATGTTTTTTTTTGGTGTATGTTCACTATGGATGTCAATGGCTGTTTTTTTTTAACATTCTTCAAAATATCTTGTTTTGTATTCAACAGAAGAAGGAAATTTATAAGAGTTTAGACCCACTTGTGTGTGAGTAATTGATGGTGAAATTTTCATTTTTGGTTGAACTATTCCTTTAATAGTTTAAATCCTGACACTAGTTTTATAACGCAAAAGATGGTATGTTGCTCGCACAAGCTGTTAATAAATCTGCCCCTAAAAGAGAGACAGTGATTGATTTTGTCTAATTGAATACACTAATTGCCATATGCAAATATTGTTGTCAAAAACATCTCTGTGGAACAATGGATACTGTCGAATGGTGAATTGGCCTGGCAATCAATGCCTGCTTCCATCTTGCACAAAAGCACATCTCACTTCTCATCTTGTGTCTCCAATAAAATAACTCAAATTGTTTTGCTGTTATTATGCAAGCAAAATCCCTTTGCACATGCTAAAATGAAGTAAAACCAGATGAAACGTCTACCATGAGCACTCTTTCAGTAAATCTACAGCAGCAATTAAATAAAATTATGTGTGCAGATTGTTTCTACTTACCGTGATGGTGGATTTTCCTGCATATTTTCCATATTTCAGCAACAGAGGTTTCACCATCTTTTTTTGGGCCACTATCTGGAACAGATTGAAAATTGAGAAATTCATTCATTCATTCATTTTCTTTTCGGCTTAGTCCCTTTATTAATCTGGGGTCGCCACAGCGGAATGAACCACCAACTTATCCAGCATATGTTTTGCGCAGCGGATGCCCTTCCAGCTGCAACCCATCACTGGGAAACATCCATACACACTCATTCAAACTCATACATTACGGCCAATTTAGTTTATTCAATTCACCTATAGCGCATGTCTTTGGACTGTGGGGGAAACCGGAGCACCCGGAGGAAATCCACACCAACACAGGGAGAACATGCAAACTCCACACAGAAATCCCAACTGACCCAGCCGGGACTCGAACCAGCGACCTTCTTGCTGTGAGGTGACAGTGCTAACCACTGAGCCACCGTGTCGCTTCGCCATTACTTGTAGTAGCCTAAACTCTAAACAGCAGCAAAGAAACTTGACAGTGAACATACAAATACATTCATTCATTCATTCATTTTCTTTTCGGCTTAGTCCCTTTATCAATCTGGGGTCGCCACAGCGGGATGAACCGCCAACTTATCCAGCATATGTTTTACGCAGCGGATGCCCTTCCAGCTGCAACCCATCACTGGGAAACATTCATACACACTCATTCACACACATACACTACGGACAATTTTAGCTTACCCAATTCACCTATACCGCATGTCTTTGGACTTGTGGGGGAAACCGGAGCACCCGGAGGAAACCCACGCGAACACGGGGAGAACATGCAAACTCCACACAGAAATGCCAACTGACCCAGCCAAGGCTCGAACCAGTGACCTTCTTGTTGTGAGGCGAACGTGCTACCCACTGCGCCACCGCGTTGCCCCATACAAATACAACAAACTAGCAATTATTTACTAGCAAAAATGTTCACAACAGCATTGGCTATGTGCATTCACTCAGCGCAGAAGTATAAATTGGGCTTTATACGCTCTACCTGGGAAAGCAGCATAAATTAAATCAAGAGCTTGATCAAAACCCACACATTAAAAGGCAGCTACATGGGGAACACACTCATCTCCAGCCTGAAGTAATTATTTTAGTGTTGCAAATAACAGAACACACTTTTCGTTCAATGCTGCATACAGATAAGCAGCCATTACTATGCAGCACATCAGTTTTATAAAGGCACTATTTATACATATGAGGGCTATATAAATAAAAAACAATTTCACAATCTAAAACTTATTATGATTTTTTTTGTAAATCCACGATTATCTGTGCAAAACAAGCAGCTGTTAATGGGTATTTTCTTTAAGAAGTTGTTACTCTGCCCCCTTTAGAACATTATTAAGGAAGTTTTATAATTAACTAACGTGGTTCATACAATGGATCTGCAACAGAGAAACTACGGTTTCAGGAAACACTTTTCACTTTATACCCAAACAATGACATAAGTTGTTTGGAAAATACTACCCAGACTCACCCGGATTGGCACGAAATGGAACTGTTAAGCAAAGAGAACCATTCAGCCCCATACTTGAAAGTGGCTATTTTATTTTACGGTTATGAACACAAATTAAGATATTTTGGAAGAAATCAGAGAGCTCCCTGATCCTCCAGCAATGGTCCAGACTCATTCAAAGTCCAGAAAAGGAACCAAAAACATTTAATGTGTCTTCAGTGGTTCAATGGGAATATAATGAAGCTACAAGAATACTTTTGTGCGCACATAAGATAAAAAATAATGCCTTTATTCAACAGTTTCTTCTCCTCAGTGTCAGTATATTGTGCGCATTCATTAGCACCGAGTCATATGTCAGAGGCGTGACCAAGAATAAAACACACATAAAGAGCCCAGACTGAGACTATGAGACTATACTGAGACTGAGGAGGAAAAACTGTTAAGTAAAATCGCTATTTTTGTTTCATGTGCGCACAAAAGTATTCTCATAGCCTCATAAAGTCATAGAAGTAGAAGTAAACCTTGACTTCTATGGAGGATGAGGGAATTCTCAGATTTCATCGAAAATATCTTAATTTGTGTTCTGGAGATTAACAAAGGTCTTGGTGGTTTGGAATGGCATGAGGGTGAATAATTAATAACATAATTTACATTTTTGGGTGAACTAAACCTTTAAGAAAAATAGACTAAGCTTACCCAGGGTTTAGAAAACCATGTGAAAATCGTTAAATCATGTTTAATCAGTATTAAATGATAATGAAAACTGATGTCACCTGTCCAAGCGTGCACTCCACACCACCTAAGAAGTCGTCATCGCGTGTTCCAATACTGTGAGCTCCGTGAATGTCGTACACTTCAAAGCGCAGTTTCTGCACTTCCTCAAAATAGTAGTCAAGCATCAAGACTTTAGCGAAGACTGGATTCAGGTTGCTCTTGATCACCTCAGTACGGTCCAGCTGAAACACAGAAGAACATTTCAGTTAAAAGTGCAGTATGTAGTGTTTGAACTAGGTATTACAGTCCAAACTCAAAATATTGGAGAGGGTTTTTTTTTCACTCGGCCCCTCCTACAACGACTCGACACACACACAGGTTGCCGGATTCACACCAAGTATGATAACTATAGATAAAGATAAAGATGTCATTCTAAAAATCATTCACAGTGTTAGTAACAATAGCATAGTTCACACAACAACTATAACGATAAAGATGCAGAGAAATGATATTGTTGAGATAACTTTCAGAACGTTTTTTTTCCCAGCTGATGAACAATAAAACCCTGACAGCCCACCAGAATCCATTGAAATATAAAAAGCAATTTAAAGCTACAGATGACATTGTGGAGAAGCTCACTGCTTGATGTTAAGTCCTCTTTTAAAAAGATTATTTAAAGATAATGACTATCGTGAAAACAATTAGTTTTACCATAGGAAATAATCATTTAAAAAATAGATTTAGATGTTTTGCAAGTCAGGCTGGCAAATTGAAGTGTAAAATTAAAGTACCTAAGGTATCCAGTGATAGTTTCAGCATCTTTGTGTTGCCTCTTTTAAAAATGTGGAGGAAATTAATCTGTGTTTTTATTCCACTGACTAGTACGATCGCTAAATTCACTGTTTGACTAGATAGATAGACTACACGTCATGAGCTGGATTCACTAGAACAGGATTCGCTAGTACTGATGATACCAGCTGGTTATTTCCTGGTTAATGCCAAATAAAAGGAATAATCTAAAAATAAACAGATCAGTGTGGATGCAAATATATGTATCATTATATTTATCTTTATCATGCTAGGTGTGAATGGGCCTTTTCTCTGTAAGCTGCTCAGCTAATGTATTTACATTTGTCAATTTGTATTATTTTCTAATTAAAAATCACCTCACCACCCCACCTCTGAATCTGCATCTTATTTTGAACGTTGCTATTGTCCTCTGGAGGTCACATTCTTGGCTGCGACCACATACATTGAGACAGACTAAATGAAATACGCTGTGTTTTTTACCAAGGAAACCCAGATTGCTGAAATTCAATTGGGTAAACTGGCAGTGGGCTGGTTATAGAGAGCTAAACAAAGACAGAGATTCCAACACAGAACGCACATTTTCAAAGCAGAATAACTGACTTCAGCATTGTTTTTCAGCTAAACAAGTACGTTCACTTTGCATATTTCTTAAATAATTGCAAATATATTATGGTATTTTTTTGGTTCGAACTAAAAAGGAAAATAATACACTTATTACTGGTTTGCTTAGAATTCAAAGTATCATTTTGTAGATCTAATCTACACAGCTAGAGTGGATCGGTTCAATATGTTATATTGTTCTGTAAAAACGGATATCTCTGATATCAAATGTCCATTTATAAACAGAGTAATCACCCATAGAATGAAAAGCTCGGTTTTGACCATATTTGGAACATCATGACTATTAATGAGCTCTGCACTGACGTTCTGCAGCTCTTGTCAGTGCGACCACATACAATGAGACAGACTAAATGAAATACACTGTGTTTTTTACCACGGTAACCCAGATTGCTGAAATTCAATTGGGTAAACTGGCAGTGGGCTGGTTATAGAGACCAAAACAAAGACAGCGATTCCAACACAGAACGCACATTTTCAAAGGAGAATAACTGACTTTAGCATTCGTTTTTCATATAAAGAAGTATGTTAATTTAGCATGTTTCTTAAATATCTGCAAATATATTATGGTATTTTTTTGGTTCGAACTAAAAAGAAAAATAATACATTTATTATTACAAGTATAAAACATATATTATGGTATTTTATTCTTTACAAGAGTCAAATACTGACAAACAGCACATTTAACAGTATCTCGCTGGAAATATTTGGCATCTCCAAGATCAACAGTTACATCACAGCCTGTATTGTTCATTCTCAACCCCTGGATGAACACAAATAAAAAGGCGACAGTGAGGGTGAAGGCCTCATGAGTCTGATTGTTGATCTTCAACACATGCAGCTGCGACATTTTCTGTTCTCGTTTCTCATTCATCAGTCGCCTTCCTTCTCGCCTCCCCCTGCTCTTGCTGTTGTTCACTGATGTACGCCAAAAAACAAACAGAGCAAATGCAATCATTTCTGAATTAAAACCAATTAGCTGTAGGAGTTAATGCATCATTCTCAGAGATACTAGGGAAATCGTTATGTTGAGAGATGAAATCTGAAAACAACAATAGGCTTTGAACGGGAAAATCATTCAAGCTTTACTTTTCCAGTGTATAAAAGCAAAGGGTGATCGAACAAAGAGTGGATGTTCACAAAAGAGAAAAGGTGTAAAAGTTTGTCGGATGTTGCCTTGAGACCGTCCAAGAACTTTTTGACAATAGTTCAGATGTAGTCATAATAATTATAATGCAGCTTTTCCAGTAAAATCTGTTCCAGTAACACGCTAACTACTTTGTCTCGCTGTTTTCTGGTTCATTTGTTGGATGGTTCACATAAATGGGCTTGACTGAATAAATGGTTTACTGATTCCCTGGAGCATCTAAGCACAACTGCTGATGTTTTCACTGCCTTTTTGGTAGTTTTCTGGAGTTAACTCATTTCTAATAACTCATTTCTTTTGTCTTTGCCATGATGACAGTACATAATATTTTTCTGTCTATTTTGAAAGATGTAGTAGTAATTTTAAAACTTAGCTAGGTGAATTATGTTAGGGCTAAGTTAGGTTAATTAGGCAAGTCATTGGACAACGATGGTTTGGTCTGTAGCCAATTGAAAAATTATTTTCCTTATGGGGGCTAATGGTATATTGACCTAATAGTATATTAACAGAATATTGAGCTTTCCAATCAAACTAAAAGAAATAAGACTTTCTCCATAAGAGTTCTGTTAAGTTGTTCTGTTAAGCATCACTGGTGAATTATTAAAGAAAATAATAATACATTACAAAAGAAGGGCTTTTTTTGTCTTCAACTATATATTTATTGTAAATTTTACACATTAAGCAGCCATTTCATCCAGTCTTCAGTGTCACATGATCCATCAGAAATCCTTCTAAGATACTGGTATGAAACGAAACATAAATCATGGTACATTTTCTCAAGTTCATTAGAAAGCAATTATTTGAAACAAAAAATTTTTAAACAATAATAATTTTGTTACTTTCACTTATGATTAATACAAGGCAACCTTAAAGTAAGGCTAAATTAAAGTATTATTTTTATTATTATTTAAAAACTCTGTTGAATAGTATTTAACCTGGTTTCTACATTGTACTGGACTTGTGGGGGAACCCGGAGCACCCGGAGGAAACCCACACCAACACGGGAAGAACATGCAAACTCCACACAGAAATGTCAACTGACCCAGCCTAGGCTCGAACCAGCGACCTTCTTGCTGTGAGGCGATTGTGCTACTCACTGCGCCACCGTGACGCCACTAAATCATTTTGTTACTAAATAAATTTGGGTTTCTTTATTTTAAGATGTCTTTATTACATTGTAATTATTAATTTGACTACTGAGTAATAGTAATTAATAACACGTATGGTTACACACTATACGGTTAGGGTCAGAGTGAGGGTTAGATATAGGGTTAGTTGCATGTAGTAATGCATAATCCATTGTAATTACTATGGTAAATACCTTAGTCTATGGTAAATGACCTTTGTCATCCCTGATTGCAAAAAAAACAACATATGGTAACTTTTTTCCCTTAAACAATATCAAATTAGTTACTTTTTGTTATTTCTAATTGCATCTGATTATTAATTTTAAAGCAAAGGTTGACTGTAATTTATAAAGCTTAATTTTAAAAGCATGTTAAAAGTGACGTCCTCTTAAAATTTTAATTAATTGGATTAGTGATAAATCTCCATCACTTAAAGGTTGGAATACGATCATTTTTGAGTTAATTCCCCCAAAGCATCTTACCCATGTATTACACAAAAAAACAAAAAAAAAATTCAAAGTTTGGACTTATGGATATTTGGATTATTAGGAACTTAGTCTGCCCTACCATATTGAAAGGAGTATTGTAACTGCATCATTCATTCATTTTCCTTCTGCCTTAATTATCAGGGGTGCCCACAGCGGAATGAACCGCCAACTATTCCAGCACATGATTTTATGCAGCGGATGCCCTTCCAGTCGCAACCCAGTACTGGGAAACACCCATACACTCTCACATTCACACACACACTCATACACTAAGGCCAATTTAGTTTACCCAATTCACCTATAGCGCATGTCTTTGGGCTGTGGGGGAAACCGGAGCACCCGGAGGAAACCCACGCCAACATGGGGAGAAATTCACACAGAAATGCCAAGTGGCCCAGCCGGGACTCGAACCAGTGACCTTCTTGCTGTAAGGCTACAGTGCTAACCACTGAGCTATTTAAGCCAGTCCTGTTTTATATATAATCTGATCTTTTTTCTTCCCTTTTTTCTCCCTTGTTTTGTTTAGAGTTTTTCTCTTTGTGTATCTTCTGAAGATGTATTGATATGTGTGTATTATTAAGAAAATTCAATAAACATATATATATATATTTCTTTTTTTTACAAAAGTGACATTCAAACACTGCTAGAGAAATTGACATTCGTTGCGTATATTTTTGAAAAAAAGATCATTTGTTATCGTCACACAAATGGTTAAAAAGAATCATTTTAAATCAGCATGTGATGTTATCAGTCATACTCACAGAGAGTGAGATTAACAGTGTCAAACTACTAATGGGTCTTTATGGAACATATCGGGCAAAGAATGACCCTCCTCCATCAGCCTCTCATATAAAATATTCAGCTCTTCAATCTACTATGTATGTGCCCTTGAACGGAGGCGAACTTTCAGATAGCACAAATGGTAGTAAATCAAACTAAACGAGATGATATGAGGTGAATCTCAAACCAAACCATCAGATCCGGGTCATTATTCAGCCCAAAATCAGAAGACGGAAAAATTAACATTCATATTTTGTGTATAGATTCTCATTATTAGAATTATAAAACAATAATTATACACAAAACGTAACATATGTATAGTATGAATATCTATAAATTATACTAATATGTGACCCTAGATAACAAAACCTTATGTTTTTTGTGTTAAAGTTTTATTTTGCATGGTTTTTTTTCTGAAAATTGTCAAAAATATATTGTATGAGTCAAAATAATAGATGTTTTTTATGCCAAAAATCTTCAAATATTAACAAAAGATCATCTTCTTTGAATAAATGTATGAAAACTATTTTTGGTTAGTAATATGCATTGCTAAGAACTTAATTTGGACAAATGTAAAGGTGATTTTCTCAATATTTAAATTTTTTTGAACTCTCATTCATTCATTTCCTTCGGCTTAGTGCCTTTATTCATCAGGGGTCGCCACAGCGGAATGAACCGTCAACTTATCCAGCATATGTTTTACACAGCAGATGCCCTTCCAGCTGCAACCCAGTATTGGGAGACATTCATACACACACACACACACTACGGACAATTTAGTTTATTTAATTCACCTACAGCAAATGTCTTTGGACTGTGGGGGAAACCGGAGCATCCGGAGGAAACCCACGCCAACACGGGGAGAACATGCAAACTCCACACAGAAATGCCAACTGACCCAGCCAGGACTCGAAACAGCGACCTTCTTGCTGTGAGGCAACAGTGCTAACCACTGAGCCACTGTGTCGCCGCTTGAACCCTCATATTCAAGACTAAATAGTATTTCACCCATGCATTAAACTATACATCAATGGAAAGCTTATTTTACTTAAAAAAAAAATTAGTTTTTGTCTCGTTTCTAGTCCAAGTATCTAAAAAATTCTTAAATCAAGAAGCATTTTCAAAACAAATAAAAAATATTGTCTTGCACTGTAAAAGGCAATTACTTAAAAAAGGGAGTAAACCTATTGACTTAAAAGTGACAAGTTGATTTTACTTAAAAAATGTAGGGTATTTCTGTTGCAACTTAGAAATATTAAGTTCACTTGACTTTTTTTGAAAGTCAACTAACCGCTTTTTACAGTGTGTTTTCAGAAATCATACGTTAACATTAAGCGTGTTTTTCCATAAAACAAGCAAAATAATCTGGAAAACTCACTTTATTTTGACTCTTATTTTTTAAATAAACAACAATATATTTTACTTCTCTATAAAATGTTTTTTAATTTAAGAAATTTTAGATATTTGGACTAGAAACAATACTCAAAAAAAGACTTTTGCTGCTTGTTCAAACTACTTATTTAAAATGAGCTGAAACAACACAATTCTTAAGGTTTTTTGGGGACAACTTAATTGTTTTATGTCCAATCCCCTTAAATTTGTAAAAACAATTAAGTTAACTTAATTGATTAGTGTTGGCACAACATGAAGCAACCCAGCATTTAATGCAGTGAAGACAAAAACTCTCAACTCAATTTTTTATTATTATTTATTTGCAGTGTCTGTAGATTCATATAGAAAAATTTTGAAGACATTTTATAACAGTGGATTGTTTAGACTTCTTGTGAGGTCACTAAATTTGCTGTTCTACAGGACTATTATTACTTTTGGGGAGCATTTTGGATGAAGAGCATGACATTGAGAAACTATTACGTCTCTAGATAACTATAATACTGTGCTGGCCGAGTGGTTCCCTATATAGACTATATACAGCTAGTTCATAGAGTCCCTGCTATCACTCCAAACACCCGACTGCCTCCCGCGGCTCCTCCAATCACAAGCAAGCAGACCTCTTATCAATTCCAAGAACATTTGCTGCTGGAAAACCATTTTGTTACAGAACTCCCCAGTTACGGAGAGGCCAACATACAGAAATCAGAAACATTCGCAATACTGCGGTCTAGTTTGAAAACTCTATTTTTTCAGCATTTGGCTATAGGTCAAATTATGTACACTGCCAAAAGTGGATCGTGTACCTGTGACATGTAATTTTGATATTGTCACGCTTCCAAATGAACTTGTTTACTCAAGTTTTCAGGTGAGGCAACAGGCTGTGTACAATCTAGATTTCTCATTTCAGCCAGTTTCATGATTTCTAATTTACAGTTATCAACATAGAAAGCTGCTTTACTATACTGTAAAATCTAGCCAATGTCTCAAATAACAGTTTTAGTTGACTTAGTGTACACCAATATGTAAAAGCTCTTCACAATTTCTCAAGCATCATTTGTGCTGACATAAAACAAGTGCTGACATAAAACAACTCATCTGTGCATGTCATTAAGATAAAAAAAAATTGTTAGCCCGTGTAATCTTTAATTGAAATCTGAAAATGCACTTCCTGTTCGTTTTCAGTTCAATTGTCAGATTACGTCTGTCTGTTCCAACATCGAATCTGTTGGAAACGTCCAATAGATTAATAGGTACCGAAAAAAGTCCTCAGAGGGGGGGTGATCACCAGAATGGGGAAGTCCCAGAGTAAAATGAGAAAATATGATACACCGGTGTTTTGGAATATGGAAAAACGCTGTCTTTACGCTGTTTTCATCTGTTTATATATATATATATATTTTTTTTTTTATACTTGTCTCTTTTATTCCTGTTTATGTAAAGCACTTTGAAGTGTCACTGTGTATGAAATGTGCTATATAAATAAACTTGCCTTGCCTTGCCTTGAGGTATTGGGCGGGGCTAACATACTTAACCACGCCCCTCCAACTGTCAGTTTTTACAACAAACAGAAATGGTGAGGAGGAGGTGTCTGTTAGGTTGTAATAACTCTCCCAAAACATTTTTCCTAATCTTTCTAAATGAAACGGCTACTTTACTACATCCAATCAGCTCGCAGTAGAGAAAAAAAAGCCACGCCCACTGTTTTCCCATGACATTCCATTTTTCTAGGAACTGCGTCACAATATGAAAAAAAATGGTTGCAGCTTCCAGTTCATGCGGACTTTAAAGGTGCCTTATAATTTAAATCTGGATATACCTAGGTATAGCTAAATAATACTACAACAAAGCAGCTGCTGTTCCATTGCACGTGAGATTATTAATATGCACTCCTAGGCTGCATTTTATTGGCCACAACGTTTCCTATACTGTCAGAAATAAAGGTACAGAAGCTGTCACTGGGGCGATACCTTTCATAAAATACACTTTTGTACTTTACAGCTGCACATTAGTACCTTTAAGGTTAACATTAGTACCTTTAAGGTTAACTTTTGTACCTTTAAGGTGCTATGAGGTACAGATTTGTGCTTTTTTAGGTATTAATTTGCACCTTTAAGGACCTATTAGACACAAAAAAGTACCTTTTGAAAAGATACCGCCCCAGTGACAGATTTTGTACCTTTATTTCTGAGAGTGTGAAATTACAAGGATTATAAAATTGTTTAAAAAGATTACAAAAATGATTTTCCTTATTTTTTTTATTATTTACCCCTATATTTAAACCCTTAAATAATAAAATCATTTTTTGCAGTGTTCCAGGCCTTTAGCACTTATTGCTCACTGGCAGCCAATGAAGGCTATAGGATGACATTATGCAAATGTGTTGCAAAATCTATCTACGTAAACTAGTTCCAATTACCAACAATTAGTTTCAGGCAGTTCTTCTTTTGGGAGACTCCATTTGTTGTGCTCTTTTACATTCACAAATGCACTACATGAAGGGATATAACCATAATAGCGGCACTTAAAGACTATCTTATTGTCAAAAGGTTCCAAGATGGCGCCGCGGATGGCGGCCTCGGTGTGGAGCTCTCCAGTTTTTGCACTGTTTTTGTTCGTTTGTCCTGTTTTATGTTCATCGTACGAGATCAGTTATTCCAGGGACGAGCTGCTGAACATTCGGCAGTACGCTACAATTAATCACCGACCGGTTTTTGATTTCTCTGGCGTTTTGCTGAACATTGTTGTCGGCGGAGCAGCTGCACTAGGGAAACGCTACAGGACGCGCAGGCGTGGGTAGCGAGCCGGCGCGCTCGTCAGGCTCAGACAGCGCGGCTTCAGAACGGCGCTGCCGAGCATCCATCTGGCGAATCTCCGCTCTCTTCCTAACAAAATGGACGAACTACTTCTGCTCGCACGCAGAAACAAGAACTTTAACAACTCTGCTGCTCTGTGTTTCACGGAAAACTGGCTGAACGAAGCCATTCCGGACAGCGCGTTACACCTACCGGACTTTCAGCTGTACAGAGCGGACCGCGATACGGAGTCAACGGGCAAAACGCGCGGTGGTGGGACATGCTTTTACATCAACAGAAGGTGGTGTACGGATGTAACTGTGTTAAAGAAGATGTGCTGTCCTGACGTGGAAGTGCTTTTCATTAACTGTAAGCCGTTCTACTCGCCGCGGGAGTTTTCCTCGTTCATTCTCATCGGTGTTTATATTCCACCGCAAGCACACGTGAGTACTGCACTGCAACAGCTGGCTGATCTGATCACAGAGACAGAACAACAACACCCGGACTCTGTTTTTATCATTCTCGGTGACTTTAATCAGGCGAAACTCACAAATGAGCTGCCTAAATTCAAACAACACATTACATGCCCCACCAGAGACAATAATATTCTGGACCATTGCTACACCACAATAAAGGATGCATATCGTTCCGTCGCCAGAGCAGCTCTAGGACTCTCCGACCACTGCCTGGTTCATCTTATACCAACTTACAGACAAAAACTTAAAACTACTAAGCCAGTATTAAGGACTGTTAAGAGATGGACCAACGACACAGAACAGGCCTTACAAGCCTGTTTTGAATGCACTGACTGGAGTGTTTTTGAAGCTGCAGCCACCGACCTCGACGAACTCACAGATACCGTAACATCATACATCAGTTTCTGTGAGGAGCTATGCATCCCTACCAGGACCTACTTATCATTTAACAACGATAAACCATGGTTCACACCAAAACTTAGACAGCTTCGTCAGGCCAAAGAGGATGCCTACAGGAGTGGGGACAGGATCTTGTACAATCAGGCAAGGAACACACTGACAAAGGAGATTGGTGTGGCTAAGAAGAGCTATGCCAAAAAGCTGGAAAACCAGTTTTCTGCCAACGACCCGGCATCAGTGTGGAAAGGCCTGAAAGACATCACAAACTACAAGACACCATCCCCCAGCATTGATGGCAATAAACAACTTGCAAACGAGCTGAATAAGTTCTACTGTAGATTTGAGACACCCCACACCCACCCTGACGATCTCTCTACACAGCCATCAACACCTCCAGCCATCTCTCTTTCCCCCCCTGCACTTCAGATCAGTGAGGATAATGTGCGTCAGATCTTCAGGAAACAGAAGAGAAGGAAAGCACCTGGCCCAAATGGCGTTTCACCAGCCTGTCTGAGAACCTGCGCTGACCAGCTGGCTCCCATTTTCTCACAGATCTTCAACAGATCACTGGAACAGCGCAAAGTTCCATCCTGCTTCAAATGCTCCACCATCATCCCAATCCAGAAGAAGCCAAAGATCACAGGACTCAATGACTACAGACCTGTTGCCTTAACATCTGTGGCCATGAAGTCATTTGAAAGACTGGTGCTAGCATATCTGAAGGACATCACTGGACCTTTGCTGGACCCCCTGCAGTTTGCCTATAGGGCAAACCGGTCTGTGGATGATGCAGTCAACATGGGACTGCATTATACACTACAACATCTGGACAAACCAGGGAACTACGCAAGGATTCTGTTCGTGGACTTCAGTTCTGCCTTTAACACCATCGTCCCATCATTGCTCGAGTACAAACTGACCCAGCTCTCTGTTCCTAGCTCTGTCTGTCAATGGATCACCAGCTTTCTGACAGACAGACAACAGCTAGTCAGAATGGGCAAAATCACATCCGACAGCCGCACCATCAGCACCGGTGCCCCCCAGGGATGTGTTCTCTCATCCCTGCTCTTCTCCCTGTATACCAATGACTGCACTGCAAAAGACCCCTCCATTAAACTCTTGAAGTTTGCTGACGACACTACTGTTATCGGCCTCATCCGGAACGGTGATGAGTCTGCATACAGACAGGAGGTGGAGCGGCTGGCTCTATGGTGCAGATGCAACAACCTGGAGCTAAACACGCTCAAAACGGTGGAGATGATAGTGGACTTTAGGAGAAACCCCCCTGCACTTCCCCCACTCACCATCATGAACAGCACTGTGGCTGCAGTAGAGTCATTCAGGTTCCTGGGCACCACCATCTCTCAGGATCTGAAGTGGGACATTCACATAGACTCTATTGTGAAGAAAGCCCAGCAGAGACTGTACTTCCTTCGTCAGCTGAGGAAGTTCAACCTGCCACAGGAGCTGCTCGTACAGTTCTACTCAGCTGTCATCCAATCCATCCTCTGCACTTCAATCACCGTCTGGTTCGGCTCAGCTGCCAAAACCGACCTCCGTAGGCTACAGCGAATAGTCCGGACTGCTGAACGAATCACTGGCACTACCCTTCCTACACTTCAAGAACTGTACTCTTCCAGAGTGAGTAAAAGGACTTGCAAAATCACTCTGGACCCTTCACACCCAGCACACTTTCTGTTTGAACTGTTACCGTCTGGTCGGCGCTACAGAGCACCGAGCACAAAAACAGCCAGACACAGGAAAAGTTTCTTTCCTCAGGCCATCTACCTCATGAACAGTTAATTATTCCCCTACTGTGCAATACTTTTTCATACGCATTTGTACACAGCACCTTAAAACAGTATACAATGCAATACTTTCTCCTACGCATTTGTACACAGCACCTTATAACAGTATACAATGCAATACTTTCTCCATACGCATTTGTACACAGCACCTTATAACTTGTAAAACTTGTATATTTATAACAAATCTGTACAACAATTCATCATCCAGAGCTCTATTGTCTAACTGCATCTCTGTTTAATGTTTGTCGTATTTTATTTTATTTTTTTTCCCTCATATTTATTTTGTGTTGTCACTTGTCACTTTATGTACACTGGAAGCTTCTGTAACCAACACTTGTAAGCACACTTGGCAATAAAACCGATTCTGATTCTGATTCTGATTCTGAAAATGAAGAACATCATACTGAGTCATAGAGAGCTGTAAAGGGGCTGTTAAATGAGCCGGTGTTTGTCTCTTCACCCCCTCGCAGTGGCTGCTTTTAGATGTTTGAGTAGTGTAAGAGGAAGTGATGCATGTAGCCTAAGAGTGTTGTAGAGAGATTACACCACAGGTTCCTGAGTACAACAGAATATTAGACTAAATTTACACATACTATGTTCACCCTGAGAGAGAAAGTGAAAGGAAGCTGAGAGAGAGAGATACGAGTAGGCTTAGCTCCCACTCAATTTTAGCTCTTGATCTGCATGACAATGACACTTCTCCATTGATAGGTGCTGCATGAGCAGATAGTGAAACACCTAATGGCTCAAGAACATGAGAGCAGCACTCAGTACAAAAAAAATACATTATCAGAATTAGTTACAAAGTTACAATGGATGCATTCCAACCTAGCAAGATTAGAGAAAGAATGACAAATAATATTATATATGTGCTAACAAGTAGAAATAAAAGTATGGTAGCATTTTAGCATTTTATTATTAACCAGTGGCTTATTACGTGCCTCTTATTAAGATATTTAATAGTACTTATAAAGTACATATATGATAATAATCTACATTCCTAATCGTACCTAATGCCTAAATCTAGTTATTACCTTAATAACAACTAATTATCAGCAAATTAAGAGTTTTATTGTAGTGTTGAGGCAAAAGTCATAGTTAATGGGTTAAGAATTTTAGCGAGAATTTCACCTTACTGAAAGTATGTTTAGTTTTACCCCAAACAGATGAATATACATGAAAGTAAAAACACACTGAAATGATGCCTTTTTGGATTTTACACATCTTTGAGCTATTTATTGTGACTTGTGTGTACAGGACTCATCCCAATAACTCAATATCACAAATTCAATGCTGTACCAAGTGTGCTATAGAGTAAGTACACTAAACTGGAGAAACCATATGACATGAAGTAAATACCAAAATGTATCAATTCAAAATGCGTTAAGGTAAAAGTGTTTTGAGGTCATGAAATGGTATTATGCGAGAAACGGTAATGTAGTCATGCTGTAACAGGCTCACTGGAAATACCAACACAGGCTCATTGTGGATACGAACCCCTGTCTACCTTTCTGGAGAGCGCAAATTATGTAACCAGAGGTACGTCTGGCTGCATTTCGTCTTTAAAACGAACGCTACGGGGCGGTATGATGCCACCGACAGCTTCTGTTATCAGTGTTATCAGTTTGCCCAGTAGCTCGCCGCATACATTGGCGGACTTGGGACGCGGAAGGAGCGGAGTTGACCGCAATGACAGGGTCCAAGTCTGGCAAAGAACGGTTCCAGAAACCAGGTAAAACAAAAGCAAAAAAAATAAATAAATGAATAAACAACAGTCAGTCAGTCGACAGCAAGTTGGCCTGGTCAGTCAAAGTGTATATTGCGCCCTCTGGTGGGTTTACGTCAGAGGAGGACACGCGAGTGAAGTTTTAGATCACCAAAAAGCATACACAGTGGCTTATTGTGGATTCGCAAAAACAAAAACTGCGAGCAGACGTACCTCCGGTTATGTATTTTGCTGTCCCCAGAAATGTAGACAGGGGTACATATCCACAATGAGCCTGGGTTGCGAAAAACATGCTTTAGCCTACATTTTTGTAAAAAGCAAAAAATATAAATATATATAAATATAAACATATACGTTACAGCAGTTTCTAGATAAAATGAACACTATAGAGCAGTTTGACGCCAACAACTATTGTTCCTTCTCACACTGGCTTTACCACAAAAAACATGGTAAATGCAAATTACAAATTAACCATGGTCTTGCTATATTAACCATAGTTTAACCTAGGTTTTCTTTAGTGCAACTGTGATTATACAAAAGTTCATTTAAATCATTCATTCATTCATTTTCCTTCGGCTTAGTCCCTTATTTATCAGGGGTCACCACAGCGGAATGAATGGCCAATTTATCCAGCATATGTATTACCCACCGGATGCCCTTCCAGCTGCAACCCAGTACTGGGAAACATCCATACACACTCATACATACATACACTATTTAGTTTATTCAAATAAATAGGCCAATTTAGTTTATTTAATTCACCTATAGCGCATGTCTTTGGACTGTGGGGGAAACCGGAGCACCCGGAGGAAACCCACGCCAACACGGGGAGAACATGCAAACTCCACACATAAATGCCAACTGGCCCAGTCGGGACTCGAACCAGCAAACTTCTTGAGGCAACAGTTCTAACCACTGAGCCACCATGCTGCCTTTAAATTGAATCAACACATCAAAAAAAATGGTTACATCACTTTTATTATAATAAAACCAAGGTTAATTTTCATAAGGGTTCTCAGACATCACCATTACAACATGTGAAAAATAAATAAAATTGCAGCAGCTTCAACAATTATGTTTAGTATTGTGTATTTGGCAGTTGCTTAAAGCAAATAACTTTTCATTCAAAGTAACGTTTAATCAGTTGATGCATTCCTTGGGGATCGATGCCTATCTTTTGGGTTATTGTGAAATATTATTTTGTTGCCTGTACGCTGTCAATGTGGGCACTTTTGCAAGGCCATTAAACTAATTCAAACAACCATACTGACAACATGGCAACAACCTGACAGAAGTCAAAAATGCCCAAGCAACCAAACCACAACATGCTCACAACCCCATAGTAAAAGGTTCTGCACAAGCATTTTCTTCTTTAAACCTTAGATACAGCGGAGAAAATAAGTATCGAACACGTCACCATTTTTCTCAGAAAACATATTTCTAAAGGTGACTTGAAATTTTGCCCGGATGTTGGTAATAACCAAAGAAACCCATATATGCACAGAAAACAAAACTAATTAGTTTACAAATGAAGTTATGTGTAATAAAATGAAATGACTGAGGGAAAAAGTATTGAACATGAAGAAAGGGAGCTGTAGAAAGGCAGTGAAAGCCCAGACAGCAGCTGAAATCTCTCAGTCGTTCTTCAGCAACCCTCTGCCCTTCACCATTGTAAATGAATATTAGCTGCTTCAGTCCAACATTTACATTAGCAGGAGGATGAAGATGAAAGCAGGGTGGACATTTCAGCAAGACAATGATCCAAAATACAGCCAAGGAAACCCTCGAATGCTTTCAGAGAAAGAAAATAAAGCTGTAGAATGGCCCAGCCAAATCACCTGACTTGAATCCAATAGAAAATACAAAAAAAGCTCAGATTTGATAGACGAGACCCACAGAATTATCAAGATTTTTACACTCTGTTGAAGTCTGTGAAAAACTAACACCTGAGCAATGCATGTGACTTCATTCTCCATATGAGAGGCGTCTTTAAGCTGCCATCATTTAAAAAGCCTTTTATATAAAGTATTAAATACGTTTCAGTAGTTCAGTACTTTCTCCTCGTGTCATTTCATTGTTGTTACACATAACTCAGATTTTTTGTTTTGTTTTGTTTTATTTTTATGTTTGTATTGTTTGGGTTTTTACCAAAATCTGGTTTAATTCCACGTCAACAGCTCCTTTAGAAATATTATTCCCAGGAAAAAACATGACGCATTCAATACTTATTTTCCCTGCTATATATAGACAGATATATATACACCAGAGAGCATCTTGACTCAAAATTTGACCTCATGCTTTCCTATGGTGCAGTGAATGAACACTTCATGAAATCACATTTTGTGCCTCAAGTCATTTTTAAAACATTCTTTTCTAAATTCAGCAAGACTCTTTTTGATATCATATCAGTTTCAAAAACACGAATGAACACTTGAAGTCTCAACAAAATGATTCCGTTACTTCACGACTTGCATGAGGACATTATAGGCTAATGTTTAGCTTATCAGAATGCCCAGAATATGGTAATATGATTCACAGATCGATGCAACATGCTCCAGTTCATTAAGAAGTCATTGGATCTAATGTGAATAACATGGGAATATGAATAGGAGCTGAGAACATGGGGAAATGTGAAAAGCAGAAAAGAATGAGACCATACTGACAAATGCCAAGATTCCTAAAGAGGCCTGGCAGACATTCAAGATCGAAAAATGTAGACTAATGCTGATGACAAGAATACATTATTGCATATATGTTTTCCACTGACTTCGGCAAAACATCTGTGTCTAATATTAGATTTTTCTTTTTCTGCTCCTGTGCAAACTGGCATGTGTAAAAGCTAATGTCAAGGAAAAGATCAGAATTGTATGGTGGCACTTGTTGAAAAAAAATAAAATTAATGATGAGAACCCAGTCCGGGAGACTCGAAACAAGCAGAAACTTCTTTATTGAGACGTGTTGGTTAATCTGCAGTCATACAGCGTCTTCAAGAAGTCCACAAGTCTGCAAGAGCCTACAGGAGTCTCTTACAGGTCTGCAGTCTGCAAGTTTATCACAAGTCTGTTTGCAAGTCTAAAATGAGTCTTGTCTATAAAGTGTTTCAGGAGGAGGGGAGTGGCTAGGTGGAGATGGCTAAACAAAGCATGCAAATGAAGTAGGTAGGTAGGTGAATATATTTGCCAAGCCACTGACCACACAAATTTATTAACAAAAGGGTTTCTTTGGCCTGAAAGTATCACCAAAAGACAAAGGAAGAGTCATTGAGACCCTACCCGTAGCATTTGCATCACTTTGGCTCAGCCAGTGCTCAGAAAGCAAGAGGTTTTAATGTTTCTCACACCCTAGCTAGAGTTTTGAATGAAATGAGCTAATTAAAAACCAAAGAATATAACTTTTCAGTTATATATAGATTATTGTTCATTTGGAACTAGATTATATAAATTTATATTCCCACACACTCTAAGAACAGTATGCAATATGATGAAAGCATGACTCTATAAATTAACTTGAAAGTAATCTATAAAAAAGCAATTAAAAGTACACAAAAAAATGGTTCATAGCAAACTGTTGCAAACAATTTATATGAGCTGAATTCAAACAAACAACTTAAGTTGAACATTGCTAAATTTAATTTGATTGTTTAAATTCAGCCCATATAAATAATTTACAACCACTTACCTTAAAAAACATTTAGTAAATTACAATGAATCATTTTTTTCAGTGTAATCTTTAAAGCAATCTGTCTGTGTTTAGTTATTATGTAAAGGAAGGTTGCAACATCGCCAGTACTTCAGACCAGTACTTTAATTTTAATTCTCCATGCCAAAACTCAGAATTTGCTATATATTCGTTCAGTTTTTAATCTGTATATATTTCATAAAAACACATTTTCATCACTGCTGTCATCATGACAAACCCATTAAAGATACTTGGATACTTCTTTAACAATTGATTCACCTTAATGGGAGTTGTTTTGAAAAGTGTCCACTTGTAAATTGTAAAATCAGGGTAAAAATATATAGTCCAACACAGGCTCATTGTGAATACGTACCCGTCTACATTTCTGAAGAGTGCAAATCATGTAGCCAGAGCTACATCTGGCTGCATTTCATCTTTAAAACGAACGCTACGGGGCGGTATGATGCCGCCGATGGCTTCTGTTCATTTTTAGTGCTACCAGCAGACCGCTTACCTCTGTGTGGACGGCTTTTCCAGTGTTACCAGTTTGAAAAAACAAAAGCAAAAAAACAGACAAAAGGGGGTGGGTGGCTCAGTCGGTCAGTCGACAGCAAGCTGGCCTGGTTGGCTGAAGTGTATATTGCGCCCTCGGACGAGCAAGAGAAATTTGTCCTTATTTTATTGGCTTTCCTTCTTTCAAATCAGTATAATCTAAGTTATTGAGTTAAATTAAAAAAATACAAAGTGTTATTACTTAATAAGATAATAAATAATTATTACAAAGCGTTTTCGAGTTTGTTTTTGCATCCAGAGTTTTTGGGTTCAGTTTCGGCCCAGAATTTTTATTACGGAACAACGTTTTTTACATTACGCATAGGGATGCACTGAGTTTTTGGGAGCCAAATATGGCATTTTCGGTTTTCATCCAAAAGAGAAAAATGCCCGATAATATGAGCCGAAAAAAAGTTATGCTGAAACCCATTCATTTCATTGGACCATGCAAAAGGCAGGTTTGTGGCTGTATCAACCAAAATCCAAAGCCAAAGTTCAAAATAGCTCAATAGTTCTCAATATTACAACTTATATTATAACCTATGAACTTATCATGCATAAATCGCACATGCTCAAAAAAGCTAAAATAATGGGCTGAGAGGGCATTTCGTTCCTGCTGCTTACAATATAGAGTAACTGTGCTGTCATGGCAACAAATTATGCCTCTTTATATTGGCTTGTTTTTTTTTTTTTATCAGTATAATAATATAATAATATAGGTTATTGAGGTAAATAAAGAAAATACAAAGTTTTATTATTT
Source organism: Danio jaintianensis (assembly GCA_903798115.1). Lineage (NCBI taxonomy): Eukaryota > Metazoa > Chordata > Actinopteri > Cypriniformes > Danionidae > Danio > Danio jaintianensis. The sequence goes on from CAIGQV010019101.1 coordinate 6,806,681, forward strand.
AATAAGATAATAAGTAACTATTACAAAGCATTTTCGGTTTTGGATTTCAACCAAGTGCATCCAGAATTTTCCGATTTGATTTCAGCCCAGAATTTTCATTTCAGTGCATCTTTACTTTCGCAAATAAATGTAGGCACATATATCCAATGAGCCTATGCTGGTATTTAACTGAACTTGCCCATTAAGAGGCTGTTAATCCAGTCACTCCATCATCAGCATAACTACTACATATACTTCACAATAAAAACAAATCATGTTCACAATACTGCATCTCAAAACCATCGCTTCTGCAGTCAGACTTAATCATTTAGACACAGTGTGAAAATAATGGATTTAGCGTTCTGATTGTCTCATCCACACTGATAAAAAGCCTTCAGAGCATAACAGTTTATCTTTCCTGCACTACTCATCCTTGCGTACCACTTCTCCCAGTGTGACTGAAATATGTTATGCGGGAAATTGAACATTATGCAAGAAAATGAACGTTTTTGAGATGTGAAATGAAAGACAATGAGTGTCAAATAGGCAGAGATAAGCAACAGTTCTCATTCTCAGCTATTACTCTTAATCTAGACCTTTGCTATGGAAATATGCATTTTAAAGGGATAGTTCACCCAAAAATAAAAATTCTGTCATCATTTACTCACCCTTTACTTGTCACAAACCTGCTTAACGGGATAGTTCACCCCAAAATTTTTATTTTGTCACCATTTACTCACCCTTCACACCTGTTTGACTTTCTTTACTCTGTTAAACACAAAAGATATTTTTAAGTAAGCTGAAAACCTGTAACCATTGTCTTCCATAGTATTTGTTTTTCCTATTATGGTAGTCAGTGGTTACAGGTTTTAACCTTTCGTCAAAATATCTTGAATATTTTATGTTCAACAGAAAAAAAAAATCATAAACAACCCAGGCTCATTATGGATACGTTCCCCTGTATACATTTCTGGAGAGCGTGAAATAGGTCCCAGGAGGTAAGTTTTTTTGCAGATTTTGTTTTTTCGCAAATCCACCAGAGGCCACTGTGTTTTTGTTTTACCTGCTTTTTGGAACTGTTCTTCGCCAGACTCGAACCCCGTCATCGCGGTCAACGCAGTCAAGTCCGCCAGCATACGCAGCGAGCCACTGGGAAAACTGGTAACAGCATAAAAGCCATCCACACGGAGGTAAGCGGTCAGCTGGTAGCGCGAAAAGAAACAGAAGCTGTCGGCGGCGTCATACCGCCCTGTAGCGTTAGTTTTAAAGACAAAATGCAGCCATACGTACCTCTGGCTACATAATTCACGCTCTCCAGAAATGTATACGGGATATGTTTTCACAATGAGCCTGTGTTGTTCATTAAGTTTTGGAACCAATCGAGGGAGAGTAAATAGTGAATAAATTTCTATTTTGGGGTGAACTATACCTTTAAATTTCTTTCTTCTGTTGCACACAAAAGAAGATATTTTAAAAAATGTGAAAAATGGTATCCTTTGACCTCATAGCATTTATTTGTCCCATCATTGATGTGAATGGTAACCAATTTCCAACATTCTTCAAAATATATTTTTTTGTGCTCAACATAAAAAAAGAGACTCATAAAGGTTTGGAACTTGAAGCTGCGTAAATGGTAAACTATATTATTATGATAATCACAATATCCCAGTGGTCCACAAAACCCTAAAGGCTTTTTAATTTCTCTTTAAACCCAAATCTATTAAAAGCAACAAACACTGCAGTTGAAGCTGGGTGGCATCTTTCACTTTGTTCAATGCGATGTTGAACGCGGCACAGTTGTTGGAATAATGGGGCCAGGATTAAGATTTCATCCTTCAGCCTGACACATTGCAGCAGACATTTTTGCCGAGCTTTTGCCGAGCTGTCTTCTGAACCACTGCTGTGTCTCCAGATAATTTTTTTTTTCGAACAGTGACTGCTTTGATATGAGGGGGAAAAAAGCACCAGAGTGGTCGCTCTCTTTGCTTCAAGCGCCCGTCCCTGCTGTGTGATAATTCCTTGCCTAGATTCATTCCCAAAAAAAGTGCCCGCTCCCCCACATGAACTTTGAACAGCAAAGTCAACCTCCACAGTCAACCCTACTATCAGAACGTCAGCTGAAGGCATTGTGCAAAATTTTACCCATCCAACAGTGTCAAACCCAAGATTTCAACACTTAGGAATGTTTAAGATCAACCCAGGCTCATTGTGAATACGTACCCCTATTATACATTTCTGGACAGCACGAAATATGTCCCAGGACGCACTTTTTTTGCAGTTTTTGTTTCCGCACATCCACCAGAGGCCGCTGTGCACGCTTTTTCAGATCTCAAATTTCTCTCACGAGTGTCATTTATGCCTGCTCTTCTCGGGTAAATCCACCAGAGGCTGCTGTCGACTGACTGACTGACTGACTGACTGACTGACTGACAGACCGACCGACCGACCGACCGACCGACCGACTGACCCAACCGATAGTGTTTTCAAAACCACCAATTGACCCGCTCACCAAACAGAAGCCGTCTGCGGCGTCATACTGCCCCGTAGCATTCGTTTTAAAGACGAAATGCAGCCATACGTTTCACTGGCTACATAATTCGTGCTCTCCAGAAATATATACGGGGCTACGTATTCACAATGAGCCTGTGTTGTTTAAGATTGAGTCATTAAAGAGTAGAATAGGATAAACAATAATGGCTTATCCTGCAGCGCTACAATTTCAAAATAAAACTCAAATGTATTTATCTATAATTAGTGATGAATCAAAGACCTGCAATTACAATTTTACAAAAGTAAAAATTATAAATCAGTTTCATTCAAAAATGGGATTCATTTAGGAACTATTTATGTTGGTAAAATATAGAAAATATTGACAATATTGTGTCTAATCTCAATAATAACTTCAATATCGCATTGGAAATCAGAAAACAGAGCTCTTGCAATACTGCTTAAATATAATGATATTTAAAAAATATTCATTATTTTATTATTAAAACATATTTTAAAGACTTATAAAACCCAAAAACGCATACTGGGTATTATCCTCCCATATCTAAGGGGTAATTTACATGTCAATATTTTCAGCCAAAAGCTGTAAACTTTTTTTATGCGTTTTTTACCTGTATGTTTACACCACACGGCATAAAATTTGCATACATTTACAAAATGGACATTTTTGAAAACTCTGTCATCTGTGTTGTTTTTTATTTATTATTATTATTATTTTTTTTATTTACTTAACAGGGACAATGCTCATTAATCAACAGTAAAAACTGTAAATAAGCCAGAGTTAGCCACACTGAAAAAAAATATTTCTGCAAAATTATTGCAAACAATTTGTATGGGTTGAATTTAAACAAACAAATTAAATGTAGTAATGTTCAACTTAATTTGTTTGTTTGAATTAAGCCTAAATAAATAGTTTAGAACCACTTAACTTAAAAAAATTAAGTAAATCCAAGGAATCATCTTTGAATCGTTTTTTTTCAGTGTACAAGGGCTAATTTTCATATGTTGCCCCTTGCCAGATTTTTAAAAAGGCAAAATCAAATAAATCAAATCTTTAATCAAAAACACATTATTACACATGCAATATCAGTAAAATTCCATACGACAAACTATTAAAAATTGATAACAATTTTATAAAAACAAAAAAAAAAATGAATTACACGTGATTGTGTCTGTGAAAACACCCAAAAACGAGTCTCTGAAAAGGATGACATCATGCGCGTGAATGGCACGTGTTTAGGGAAGTGTAGATTAAAGTCAAACTTGAACAAACGCACAACAATGGCGGAGTATGTGGTAGTGTTGTTGATTCTCAAGTGTGTGTTAACGTTCCACCGAGAGAGGTCTGGATGCAGACCTTATGCAGTGCAATCTGAGCTGCATCCAATGGTTTTTAATGTGCTCACCTAACTCCACCCCTAACCCTACCCCTCACAGTGACGTCACTAGCTCCATTGAGTGCATTGTGTCTGACATTGCATCACTAAGATATGCAGTCTCAGCTTGCATCATCAAGGCTGCAGTCAGATACTATTGGCTTCATCAGCAAAGTGTGTATTTACTTCACATTACAACCAAAAGTGGAGACACACACAGCAAATTCTACATATACACCAGCACTGAGCTGCCGACTGTAGTCACTTCCATACAGGTACTACTTACTAATAAGGTGAGAGTGACAAATACTTGCCTGGCATACGTAATACAGCGTTTTGGGCTGTTTTCACGGATGTGTATGCATGGATCGTTTTGAAAACTTTTTCAATTAAAACACTTAAAATTTAATTTAAAACAGGGAAAAACTTGTCTTTTTTGGTTTTGTTTTGTTTTCATGTAAACGTAGAGTTAAATTCTGGACCTTCTTTTCTCTTTTGCAGACAAAATAAAATAAAAAATACTTTAAAAATTCTGAAATTACCGTAATTTAGCTGTAAAATACTGAAAAGGTTCAAATGGTATTTTTGCTTTATGCTCCTATAGTAATTTCAGAACTTTTACTATTTAATGCCTTGAATGACAGCCCATTCATATGAAAATGTTACATTTTTAGAAAAAATCAGAAAGGGCACCACTAACGTTAACTATCATTTATATATGAATGAGAGTGTAAACATTTCTACAAATTAGAACATAAATATAAATAATTGGCCAATATTTAGTCATGTTTAGTCACCACGTTCAATCATACTGAACAAATATGTGGAACATGTGAAACCTAAAATGTCACATGAAGCACATCTTAACACAAACGAACAAATATTGATAAGTGTGGAGACATGATCACATGGGTTTAAACAAGAAAATGTTTCAAAACCACCAATTTCAAATGTTTTACACATTTCACATATGATTTTACCATGTAAGGGCTGTGTGTTTTTTTCCTGTAAGGGTTTGGAAATAATCAAACTGTTCAATATATAATGCACATTTCCTGTTTTCAGATATATATATATTTTTCAGTATGTGAGTTTTGTGTAAAAACAAAATTGATATGCAATCAGTAGGGATAGCTCACACAAAAATGACAATCCTGTCATTATTTCCTCATCTTCCACTTCTTCCAAAGCTCTTTGAGTTTCTTTCTTCTGTTAAACACAAAACAAGATATTCTCAAGAATGCTTGAAACCATGTTTTTTTTGTCCCTAATAAGTCAATAACTAATGGAATACAGCAAAAGGATGTTGCAAAATCTGTCAACTGACAAAAAGGCTTGTTGCCAGCAGGGTTTTTTTAAGGCATGGTGGTAAGTGTCAGCCTCAGACGTCAAGCCCACATGCCACTGAATGAACGTCTGATCCATATGCCACTAAAAAACTGGACACACTTCAGGTGTTTCAAAATCATTATCTCATTGGTTGATTTCTACAAATGCAAAGGTTGAGTGTATATTGAATTCCACCTGGAAATAATTCTGTCATCACCAGTGTTGGGCACGTTACTTTAAAAGAGTAATTAGTTATAGTTATTAGTTACTTCTCACAAGTAGTAACTGAATTACATAATTATAAAAGTAACTAATTACCATGGAAAGTAACTATTGCGTTCCTTTAAAAAAAATCGAATTTGTCAAATGACTATGAAATAAATGTAAACCATTGTACACTAATCTACACTATTTTAATGTTGTTGTGGGACAATGTGAGAGACAACGGCAGCATGTCCTCAACTATATATCTAGATATTCTTTTGTTTAATTCTGTCTGAGTAATAAGTGTTTTTGGTGGAGAAAAATCAAGTTTTATTTGCTTTGACGTCGTGGCTTCGTCTCCTCCTTTGGTAGCAGAGCTCACATTATCACCTGCGTAGCCACTCATTTTGTGGCGGCATGTGACGACGTGAGGTGCTTCATTAGATCAGAATTACTCACCCACGCAGAGAGACTCTTTTTTCCTGGGCATAAGTTGCACGATAAATGAACATTCTTGCCTTTCACCTCAACGAGCGAAAAGTAGTGCTTATATTTCAGTTTGCTAACGCTACCTTTGAACTTGTTGGATTTGCCATCGTTCTGACTCCTGGTCGTTGGTGTGTGCCACTGACTGTGCGTGTGCTTGTGTGTGAACGCCTGCACTACTCTGCCTCTGATGGCAAATGAGGGAAAAGTACTCTATCTAAGCCAATCATCATGTTCTCAGTTACACCACATTCACAGACACACCAATCATCATCACTGGTTGGTTATGTGTCCCGCCCCAGCCCAGAACACAGACACACACCCCAGAGAAAGAGAGGTCCTATGGCTGATAGAGACATTGCTCGCATGAAAACCGATTCAATGTTCTCAATTATAGTAACGCGCATTTTATTGTCAGTAGCGTTGTAACGGGGGAAAGTCATTAATTTGATTAAATTACTTGTTACTGAATAAAATATCGCCGTTAGTAACGCCGCTTATTTATAGCGCCATTATTCCCATCACTGCAAAGCACCTTATAAGGAAAAAAAACCTACTTTGACAATTAGCGTTATCAGATAAATGCCGTTCTATAGTTTAAGCCACTGGCTCTTTGCTCTCTGTTATTGTACAGACGTCACAGCTACTTACACACCCACTGTAAAAAAAAATGCTGTAAAATTAACAGTATTACTGACAATTTCGGTTTTTAATTTTTTTTACATTTAAAAGTGCATTGTAAATTAACAATTACAGTTGTGCTGTGAAACTACAGCACAGTTGAAATTGTTAATTCATTACTGGCATAATACATAGTATTACTGGCAAAATTTACAAGCGCACTGTGAATTGACAATTACAACTGTGCTGTAGTTTCACATGACGACCAAACAAAGTGAACTCTGATTTGTTTAAAAGACATCTAATAGGCATCAAAACATAGATTTCTTGATTAAAACAAGGCTAGATTTGGACTGTCAATAGGCTAGTCATAAAATAGACAGAAATGAATGACTTCACTCTGATGTAAAGTCTGTCTAATCTGTGTACTTGATGATTAGTCTACGCTTAGACTATTGTTAGACGTCTAACAGATTTTTACTGACAGCCCAAATTTACCCTCGTTTTAGCCAAGACGTCTGTGTTTGGATTTCTATTTGACATCTTTTAAACACAAAATTGTTTGGTGGGTGGTTGCTTTAAATGTCAGTCAAAGCTGTGATGGTGTCCCGGCCCTTTGCCATGAGTGTGAAGGTTTGACCATGAAAGACTAAATAGTGTTTAACATCCTCAGTCACCGATAAGTTTCATTGCATCTAGTATTGCTATAAATAGTGTATAAGCATTCCGCTTAGTGCATAGTGTATAAAGGCCCTTTCACACAGAGAGATTAAATGGTGCAAGTATGTACAGTATGACGCATCGGTGCTCCTGAATCAAAACAGTACATCCCTATATGAAAAAATACTATAGAAATGTATAGTAAATACTATAGTGTTTTCAAGGCATACTATAGTAAAGTACATGAATTAATCTATTGTTGTCATTCTACAGTTGCTATGTAACACAACAACTATAGCAATATAAACAAATAACCCAATACTGTAGTTTTCTACAGCTATAGGGTATATTATACTAATACACCACAGTTTACTGCAGTAAAACTAAAGTATACTACAGTATGTACAGTATTACAGTTTATCAGTTTACGATAGTTAATATGTGCTAGCATTTAACAAATAGCTGTAAATACTATAATATATACATTATAATACACCTTACTATAGTAATTTCTGGGCTGCACGGTGGTGCAGTGGGTAGCACGTTCGCCTCACAGCAAGAAGGTCGCTGGTTCGAGCCTGTGTGGAGTTTGCATGTTCTCCCCGTGTTCGCGTGGGTTTCCTCCGGGTGCTCTGGTTTTCCCCACAAGTCCAAAGACATGCACTATAGGTGAATTGGGTAAGCTAAATTGTCCGTAGTGTATGTGTGTGAATGGGTGTGTATGGATGTTTCCCAGTGATGGGTTGCAGCTGGAAGGGCATCCGCTGCGTAAAATATATGCTGGATAAGTTGGCGGTTCATTCCGCTGTGGCGACCCCAGATTAATAAAGGGACTAAGCCGAAAAGAAAATAAATGAATGAATGAATATAGTAATTTCTAGTAAATACTACAGTGTTTTCCAACCATACTATAGCAAAGTCTCTTTAAGGCAAGTCATTTCACTCGGCGGCCATCTGTTTGAATGGGGAAACATCAAATTCTCCAAAATTGCTTGCCAAGCTTACGATTGAATTTCATATTAGGAATCAACAATGAAATTAAACAACAACCGTCCCTTTAGTTTCATTTCTAAACGTCCAAATCACACAAAATCTGCAGAAACTCACATCTGGTCTGAGCCCCTCCCCCAGAGTATCGTCAGTCTATAGCGATCGGTGATTGGCTGCTGTACTATAAGGCGAGCTTTATTCGTCATATAGCGATCGATGATTGGCTCCTGTACTAGTAGGCGGAGCTTCATTCGCCATATTGACCGTTACACTTTTCCCCATTCAAAAAGATACGACATGTCTTGTGTATTCTATAGTCTTTGACTATAGTACAGAACATGAATTAATCTGTTGTTGTCACTCTACAGTTGCTATGTAACACAACAACTATAGCAATATATCCAAATGACCCAATACTGTAGTTTTCTACAGCTATAGGGTATATTATATTACAATACACCAGTTTACTGTTGTAAAAACTGAAGTATACTGCAATATTTATTACAGTTTATTACTTCATGGTAGTGAATACTACATAATGCTGTAGCATTAATAAGCAAAGTGTTGTAAACGTTATAATATATAGAGTATAATACACTTTACTATAGTATGGTATTAAAAAACTGTAGTATTTTCAATAACTTACTATAGTATTTGTTTCATTTGGAGTGATCAATTACAACAAATGAACTTTTTTTTAATTGTGCAGAAAACAAAGTTAAAGCCAAATGGACAAATGACAAGATGCACAAGGAAAAGCAGTGCCAGTGTAGCATTGTTGTGGTCAGTGCCACCTTTCTTGCAAGCATAATTTGCCATAGGAATTGAATTTGCTATTTCGTGTTTGGTGTGAAAGCTCAATTTGTCAGCAATTCGCCTTGCTTTATCACTTCGTGCTCAGTGTGAAAGGGCCTTAGGGCTGTATTTTGTTGCTCAGAGGAAAGAATATCATGCAAAATCATATCTATGTAACTAATTACCATAGTATGATGCAGTGTTGAAGTTTCCCAAAGTGTTGCAGATACGTTGTTTGAGTGATATCCCACATGCACTTGACTTGGTTCACTTACAAACGTACTAATCTACTAAGATTTACTACATTCAAATAAAAAGTTGACAATTTTGTAGAATTTATTTTTAGAATGCACAGACTAGGAACTATACTCTAGTTGCGGAGTAATAATCAAGGAACGTTGCTGCTGTACCATGGCTGCAGCAGGCGCAATGATATTATGCAGCATATTATGAAATATCAAAATAACCAACATGACCACCTTGTAACCATGGAGATCATCTATTTGAACCAGAATACATTGAAGAGTATAGTCTACAGCCATATTGACCTAGAAAACGGCAACTTTTCATTTACCGTCAGTCTTAGTACATGATGTAACTACAGAAGAGTCAAGCTTTAAATAGGAAAATGATCAAAACTCCTTGGACGTTTTTGACTGAGATGCTAACGGTCTAATACGATTAAATTACATATGCTAAGCTAAGCTAAAAGTTCTCCTGCTAGACCTGAAGATCAGCTGAATGGATTCAAAAATGGTAAAACTCAACTATTTAACTCTAGGGGAGTTGTAAAATGAGCCAAAAAGTGAAAAAGTGGAGTGTTCCTTTTGAACAAATACATTGGCTGGCCAGTACTTATAACTGAATTACATTTTACCTTACATCTCAACTAAGACAGCAGGAAAATGACTGCACTGTCAACAATACTAGGATCTGATGAAGCCTCAATAAAGAGAGATAAGGGGACAACTCACTTCATTCCATTGCCCTTGGTTCATGAAGGAATATAGTTCCTAGACGTAACTACAAAAGAGTCAAGCTTTAAATAGGAAAACTATCAAAACTCTTCGGTCATTTTTGAGCGAGATGCTAATGGTCTAATCCGATTCAATTACATATGCTAAGCTAAGCTAAAAGTGCTCCAGCTAGACCTGAAGATCAACTAAATGGATTCAAGAATGGTAAAATTCAACTATTCAGCTCTAGGGAAGTTGTAAAATGAGCCAAAAAGTGAAAAAGTAAAGTGTTTCTTTTAAAAAAAAATGCATTCAGTGGCCAGAATTATAACTGAATTACATTTGACCACAACCAAGACTGCAGGAAAATGACAGCACTCTCAACAATACTAGGATCTAATGAAGCCTCAATAAAGAGAGATAAAGGGAAAACTCACTTCAGTCCATTGACCTTGGTTCTGTACCATGAGAATGACGCAGGGGTCAGACTTATTGAGCGTGTCTCGGTCCAACAGGGACTTGCAGGAAACTCGCAGCTCCACCTTGGATACGCAGGCGGCAGGTCCTCCTATTCCTGCCACCGGGGACGTCGCTTCCTGTGAGTCACTCATCCTGACAGAAAGCAGAGTGTGGAGGGTCGGCCGGAGATGGGGGACGGCAGATCTTTAAAAGCCTCAGTTTGATTGAAGCAGGTCTCTCCCATGCAGGGAGTCTAGCTCGTAGTATGACCTTGTATGTTTTCTTTGTGAAGCAAAAGACGTGGAAAGTCTTAAAATGTATCTGTCAGTTCGGCTTAAAGTTGTTCGCAGAGAGGCATCTCTATGTCCGAATCACTTTAGAGAAGAATGGGCTGCTGGGAGTGGTTCAGACTTAAAGGGATCAGATGGGATGTTGAAAATGAGAGATGTCCATTAGTATTACAACAGCGAAATCCCAGAGGAGATATCCTGATGACAGACAGCCTCTTCACAACAGACTCCTAAGTCAAAAATATATAAACATGTTTCAGGTTAAGAAATGGATTATAACTTGTGATACTGTCAAATCTTTTGTAGCTTCCTGTCTAGTACAGTACTGTTTTTATCTGTTTATGTATCTCAGGATTTATTAGTCTTATTTTACATCTCATTACTAGGTTACTTTTTCTTTTTCACTGCAATCTTTTGTTTTCTGTCATTATAGATCAAGTCTACCTATTTGGGTGGGGGTTTGGGGGGTGTTTACAATATAATCCCATGTTGCATTTTTCCTGTACTGAATATTCATTCATTCATTTTCCTTCTGCTTAGTCTCTACTTCAAAGGTCACCACAGCGGAATGAACCGCCAACTATTCCAGCATATGTTTTACACAGCGGATGCCCTTCCAGCCGCAACCCAGTATTGGGAAACACCCAAACACACTCATTCTCACACACACACGCTCATACCCTACGGACAACTTAGTTTATTTAGTTCACCTATAGCACATGTCTTTGGACTGTGAAACCGGAGCACCCGAAGGAAACCCACGCCAACACAGAGAGAACATGCAAACTCCACACAGAAATGCACAGCCGGGACTCAAACCAACGACCTTCTTTCTGTGAGGCAACAGTGCTAACCACTGAGCCACCGTGCTGCCCTCTGTACTTGGAAAAAAAATTGCAATAATAAAAATTATTTTAGCATGTACTCTGCTCAATTGAATGGACAAAGGGGGGGGCACTGAAACCATGCTATTGGGTCGCATTATATCTAAAGGGAATGTATAAATTGAATGAACTGTAAGTTAACAACATGACTATGACAAGTCTGTCACACATTCACACCGATGGGCAACAGAAAGCTGTCTGGTTTAAAAGTGACGTCTGGGTGAGCTGTGCTTCATGCATTGCTACACTAATAGCAATGGACAGCTGATCTTTTTGGCCACTGAATCTTGCTATATGTGATGACACCTCATTTCTAACCTTTTGTCCTGATCTTTATACAGTTTTGTTGAAACCTAGATTTTATGAGCCTTTTATGAGCCTCAAACCTTTATGAGCTTCTTTCTTCTGTTGAACACAAAAGAAGATATTTTGAAAAATGTTGGAAACCTGTAACCATTGACTTCCATAGTATCCGTTTTTCCTACTATGGATGTTAATGGTTACAGGTTTTCAGCTTTCTTCAAAATACTTTCTTTTGTGTTCAACAGAACAAAGAAACTCTGTTGAGGGTGAGTAAATAGTGAGTAAATTTTCATTTTGGGGTGAACTATTCCTTTAACTTTAGGAGTGTAATCAGTTGAGATAAATAAAGCAAAGCAGTGACATGACAGTTCTGGGTATAACTTGGGGATAACACATTCCATGTACTTACTATAGTCATTACAATCCATTATACTATACACTATAAACCTAACTCGTGTTCTAACATTAACCATATAGTAAGTATATGTAATTAATTACTATTACTAAATAGTCAAAATGAATATTTACACATAACAAGGACCTTCAAATAAAGTGTAACCCAGCTCTGTTATCTAAACCAACACAATTCAACTTTAGCAATATTTCCAACACAATCTCACAGCAATTCGTAACTTTTTGATTACTTGCTAATTTATATGAATTTAAATGATCTCATTTGCACATTTAAGTATGATTTGCTCCTCCCCTAATGAGAGGTAGGTTTAAGGGTGGGGTTTGGGGGCACGCTTCTGTTTAAAAATTTTACATTTTCATATGAATGAAATTGTATGAATTTGTACAAATTAGCCACTTTTCTGACAATACACAAATTAGTTACGTTTCCTCATGATATTTCTTACAAATATATATTCATTCATTCATTTTCCTTCAGCTTAGCCCCTTATTTATCAGGGGTCGCCACAGTGAAATGAACCGCCAACTATTCCGGCATATGTTTTACGCAGCGGATGCCCTTTCAGCCGCAACCCAGTACTGGGAAATACCCACACACTCATACACTTAAGGCAAATTTAGTTCATCCAATTCACTTATAGTGCATGTCTTTGGACTGTGTGGGAAACCGGAGCACCCGGAGGAAACCCAAGTGACAAATATAAATATATTTTTTATTATTATAATTAAAGTTATATATTTTGAACGATTTTAATCATGCTCCTCTGTGTTGCTTTTACATTGTTTATTTTTTATGTAAACAATGGCTAGATTAAATAGGTAAATATATATCTAAAATAGTTATATTTAGAATTACTGTCATTAGTAACACTGGTGGACACCATAGTGAACTGCAGCCAGCAACTGCATGCTAGCTAGTGCTCGCACCTGCGCATACTAGTATAAAGAGAGCGAACTTGATTTAAAGGGACAGTCCACCCAAAGATAAACATCCTGTCATCATTTACTCACTCTTCAGTTATCACAAACCTGTTTGAGTTTCTTTCTTCAGTTGAATGCAAGAGAAGGTATTTTTAAAAATGTTGTGGACACCGGTAGCCATTGACTTGCATTTGTTTTTCCTACTTTGGATGTCAATAGTTACAGGTTTCCAGCATACTTTTTACTTTTATTCATTTATCTGAAGCGACTTAGTATAAAAGAAGCACTTAAAATCAACAGAGATTGATTATCAGTAAATAAATACTATTACAAGTCTAAGTCAGTGTTTCCCAACTCCGTTCCTGAAGGCACACCAACACAACAGTACACATTTCTGTGTACTCCCTAATCAAACACACCTGAATCAACTCAACAGAACATAAGAAGACACTCCAAAACCTGAAGTTAATAGGTCAGATAAGGGAGACGTCCAAAATATGTATTGTTGGTGTGCCTCCAGGAACAGGGTTGGGAAACACTGGTCTAAGTTACTAAGCTTCCATCAAAATACCTTCATTTGTGTTTTAAAAAAAGAGAAAGAAACTCAAAAAGGTTTGGAAACACCTGAGGCTTAGTAAATGTACATTTTAGGGTGAAATATCCATACCCCGTTATGCCAATTTTTCATTATTAAATTGCATAAAAATGAATACGTCAATATGCTCTTCTCCATAAAATTAAACACAACAAAAAAAATGACAGCAGCAAAAAAGCAGTTAAGAAGCATCCGATCATGATGTGGATGTGTTTGCACCAGCTCTGCAATTCAGAGGCATCAAGATGAGGTGATAAAAATCACAATGTTATGATAGTTTCATTATAAAGTAGCCTATATTTGAGACTAGATTGATCTGGTTATTATGTTATAGGTTGAATTAATTTAGTTTGCATGACACTGCGTATGGACATAACATTACAGAATAGCTCTTTGGGTATTATAACAGTTTAAGTTTGTAGACCTTGCGTTTTTTTCCCAATTCAGGCTAGCTAAATGGCTTTAAATTTGATTTCTCATCGCCAGTGACAGTTCAAATATGTAAACTACTTGCCATCTAAGTTTGTAATTAAACTCAGTAGCAATTTTGAGTCCCAAGCAACCTTTTGTTTTGACTTCCTTCAGTGTTCACGCCAAAAAACCAACTGTAATTCGCGCCACGCGTTCACGTTACCAAATAACATTTAATGATGCATTTTATGCAGTAGCTTTAACATCTAAAGGACGAAATTACCAATAGCGACCAGTGAATACAGTAGGTATGCTATCATTCAGCCGGGATTGCGCTTGGTTCAGCAGCGCTGATCATGGACAGCTCCTCACACACATCTCTATCCACTTTACTTCAAGAACCAATCAAGCCATTCAAGCAAGGACATTACAACACGGTAAATGATTTATCTCACGTTACACATAGGCTATTTGATTTCACTGACATTTGAACCGCGGCTTAAAAACTGAAAGCTACGACAAAATGAAAAGATTAATCGTCTGATCTTGTATTTGGGCGCTTAAGCTACGAGACGCGTCTTAGCCTAAGTACGAAAAACAAACATAGCCTACCAAACTTTTCTTTATTTTAACGCAAATAATCTATTCTAAACGGCGTGTAGCTATAAAATGACAACAGAACAATATGGAGTGAATGTTACTAGATTACACTTTAGTCCAGCTAACTTCATTTCTCTCGCGTAACGTTAAACACCGAATGTTTCGTCAGAAGATATCCCACAAACCTACTTTGTCCTGTTATCAAAACACTTATGAACGTAGCTGTCGATTTATGGATAGCTATTTAATTTTCCGTTAAGATTTGTTATCACTGTCAAGTTAGAGATGTCACATAGGCTATGTAAACACCTTAACCATCACTAACAACATCGCATATGATAATAACAGCCTAATAATATAGTAATCATATTAATAATACTAATATAAATGTCTTGATGACAAACAGCAAACATAATCTAGTGAGTAAATAAGAGAGCAGTGTTCTTACCTGCTGTTGCTGCTGCTCTTCTCTCAGTGTGTGTGTGTGTGTGTGTGTGTGTGTGTGTGTGTGTGACTCAAGCCTAGTTCTGCTTTGCCGTCGTGTTGCGTTGAAGAGCTACATTGGAGTGAATTTTACAGCTTCTTTGTCCGAACAGCCTTGGCAAGAGACAAGACTTTGCTTGACGTCAGTTTCGACAAGAAAGCACACATCAAGTTAAATGAATGTTTTGGTTTTTTAAGTGCCATTTTAAGGTAAAAAAAAATTATAGGGATATAATGGGTTAATTAAAACCATAAATAATCCGGGTAATTGGCAACACGTTTAGCAGTTTAGAGATTATCCTCAAGGTGTACAATACAATACAAATTTTACCATATAAAATCATGACGTGTTGAGGTTTAACCTTCTAGAGTTATGGATATTATTACATTCATTGACTTGCAATGGAATTAAATGCAATGGAGATTTTTGGATTCTTGTCTCCAGTATGTTCAACTTTGTGTGTGTGTGTGTGTGTGTGTGTGTGTGTGTGTGTGTGTGTGTGT
>CAIGQV010019101.1:6825824-6853426 GCA_903798115.1 Danio jaintianensis
ACTGTAGTTTCACTGAGGTGACTAGCATCATGCTAACATGTTTCCGCTAAAAATTTGCTTTTAAAAAAGTATTTTTGTGTTTAAGGTTGTTCTTTTTTTCCCGCCTTTTTGTCTTTTGAATCCGTAACTGTGGAAACATCTTTTCAAGACACTTCATTATTGATTTTAATCCTCAATAAGTACTTGATATCACTTGTAAAGTGATAGTTAAACCCAAAATGAAAACACTGTCATTTACTCACCCTTGACTTTGTTCCAAACCAGTCAGTTTGTTTGTACTGTTGAGCAAAAACATGATATTCTGAAGAAAGCTGGAAACTGGTAACCATTGACTTCATGGTGCTTACAAATGCCACCATTTTAGTCTACAGTGGTCAACATCTGAAGTGGATCAAAATAAAGAATAATTCAAGACAAGAATGGGTGTTGTTCAATATTTTTTATGACTTTTATGGTTTTGATGCACTTCAAAAGTTGACTACTGTGGTTTCGTTGAGAAGAATAATACCATGCTAACATGTTTCCGCTTTGGTTCTTTACACAAAATGGCAGTTCTATATAGAACCACACTGACTGTTTTGTTGAATTTGGGGGTTTTTTTCTCCCGCCTTTTTGTCTTTTGAATCTGTAACTGTGGAAACATCTTTTCAAGAAACTTTATTAATTTTCATTCTCAACCATTACTTGATATCATTTCTAAAAAGATAGTTCACCCAAAAATGAAAACACTGTCATTTATTCACCCTTGACTTGTTCCAAACCAGTTTAAGTTTTTTTTTTGTTTTTTTGTTGTTGAACATGTGATTGAAAAAATGATATACTGAAGAAAGCTGGAAACTGATAACCATTTACTTCCACAGTGTTTGTTTTTCCTATGTATGTCAGTAGTTACTTTTCCAACATTTTTCAAAATTACTTGTTTTTTTTTTCTCTTCTTTTCCGTTGAACTCGAACAAGTCAAGAGTGGGAAAATGATGCCAGAATTTTCATTTTTGGATGAACTATCCTTTTTACACATAAAACTATTACATTTTAGACTCTAGCTTTGCTTAATCATGCCTTATTTCTATTTATCTCAATGTTGGCAACAGAAATTTTGTATGATCCATATTGTACTCAATTGTTTTTACTTGGCTTTATGGATAAACACAAATGAATGCCATTCAATCTGAAAATGTAGATGGTGTTTCTAGAATTTCGAAGATCTAAATTAACTCTTTTCTCCACCGATTCAGAAATCAAGGTCAACTACAGGACACGTTCTCTATTTCTTACGTAACCTCATCCATGTTTATCTCCCTACTCCTCTCCCCTGGGTCAAGATATTTTTGGCCCATCGATCCATGTGTAGGTTTTCATGGAAAAAATCCCAATGGCTCATTGATTGTGGACAATCCCAATTATAACGGTCCCTTTACTTCACTTAAAATTGATTTGTACCTCTTCAGCTTTAGTTACAATGACACTCAGTTTGGCGGTAGAACTGGGACACGTACCATTACCCAAATCTTACCAAATCATTCACAGCATTTTCCTCACTAAAACACAGACATTAGACCATCTGGGTGCAAAAGCCTCAGAAAAACACATTTATACAACACAAGCAAAAAATAGCAGCAATAAACTGGATAACGGCAGATAAAGGTTCTGATCCCAAACCACATATACTGTGTAGTTATGATGATGTGGGAATGAAATGTTTGCATAACACACCCACAGCCCATTCATCCAGCAAAATAGGCACGTTATAACCTAAACACAGAATATGCTGCTATTCTGAAGCACGAATTAAAGGGATAGTTCACTAAAAAATAAAAATGACCTCATTTACTCTCAAACGTGGTTTTAAAGCTGAAATATTAGGAAAAATAATTACAATGGAACTCAATGTGTACCATTACACAGCATTGTTCAAAATATCTTCTAACAGAAGGAACTCAAATAGGTTTAACACATAAATGACATCATTTTTGGGTGAATATCTCATTAAAACACTGCCGATTTTGCTAATTTCTATTGTAATTAATTATTTTTACACTGTGATCACATATAATCAAAATACAGTTTAATTTGTCATACTAGCACGAAGGTTAATATTATTAAACTGGAAATAAGCTGCTCCTACATATATACATCTGAGGCACATTAGAACCTAAACACAGAATATGCTGCCATTCTGAAGCATGAATTAAAGGGATAGTTCACCTAAAAATAAAAATTACCTCATCATTTACTCTCACATGGTTTTAAAGCTGAAATATTTGAATAAATAATTACTATGGAACTGAATGGGTACCATTAAACAGCATTGTTCAAAATATCTTCTAACAGAAGGAACTCAAATAGGTTTAACACATAAATGACAATTTTTGGGTGAATATCTCCTTAAAACACTGTCGATTTTGCTGATTTCTATTGTAGTAATTAATTATTTTTACACTGTGCTCACATAATCAAAATACAGTTTAATTTGTCATACTAGCACGAAGGTTAATATTATTAAACTGGAAATAAGCTGCTCCTACATATATACATCTAAGGCACATTATAACCTAAACACAGAATACGCTGCCATTCTGAAGCATGAATTAAAGGGATAGTTCACCTGAAAATAAAAATTACCTAATCATTTACTCTTTTACATGGTTTTAAAGCTGAAATATTCGAAAAAATAATTACTATGGAAGTCAATGGGTACCATTAAACAACATTCTTCAAAATATCTTCTAACAGTAGCTCAAATAGCTTGCACAAGTAAATAACATCATTTTTGGGTAAACTATCCCTTTAAAACAACTGATTTCTATTGCAGTAATTAAGAAAGTACACTGAACAAAGTCGACAATCAAGATTTCAGCTCAGTTTCCAATGTCTATCATTAAGAGGAATTGAATGATTAATATTTTTTAAATCAATAAAAATAAGCTTCAACGTTGCTTGGTTCGTCACAGCTTTCCGTGTTTTGCAATGATATGCAGGCGAGCAAATGGGGACCATTTTATTTTTGTGGTGGAATATCGCTTTAATTGGTCTCACTAGAACAGGTCTGGGGAAATAATTTAACTGTCCTGACCCAGGATCTATTGACCGCTCAAACAGTGCAATCTCCAGCATGCACATGTGCCTTTCAATTAATTTGCAGAAGCTTAAAACTGCTAGAATCCACGCATTTTTGGATTGTGCTTGTTAAAACAGGTCACTAATGAGCCACAAATAAAAGTCCTGCCAAGAAAGAAACATTGATAAAAGGCAAACACTGCCATCTTCTGGGGAATATTGTATTTGCATCTCTGTATGCGTGTCATTTCTATAAAACATTAATAAAAAAAAATAAATAAAAAAAATCATTTAAAATGTATCAGTGGCAATTAAAACCAATAATGTATGCAATCCTGGAAAAAACATTGCTCCCCGCCCCCCTGCATTGCTTGCAAAGTCCAAGTCCATAGAGATACTTCATTAAGAGATGCTTGCTTCTCGAAATAGTTACTTTAATGCTTCCAAAACTATTAAATGCACCATCAAATTAATCAAAACATGGCATTTTTCATGAGTAAAAATAAAATGCATATTCTACAAACTAGACAAATCTGCATGGTACAAAGATTAAGAAAAGACTCCAAGAAACTAGAATTTATTTTTGTGTAGAGACATTTATTTTTTTTGACAGTTCCATACAAATGTTTATTTCTTCTTTTCGACATCCTGCTCGGCGGCCTCCTTTGCCCTCTTGGCACGGATGCCGAAAAGACGGGCATTGGCGCGGGCCATACGCAGGCTGGCGAAAGCCTTGAAGTTCTTCTCGTCCTCTGAGATCACGCGGGCCTTCTCTTTCTTGTGCACCTGCAGAAAATATGGACATTTTAGTCCACGGCGGTCGATGACATAGCATGTATAACTCCAGAGTCAAATACAGTCATCAGCAAAAAGGGTTCAAAGTGGATCATCAAGGAAGTGCAGAGATTCCGGAGAATTGTCATCATTTGACTGTTTGTAAGAGTCACTCATGAGCAAGGAAAAGGACAGTTAAAGGATTTTTGGCATAAAAGAAATCTATTATTTTGACTCATGTATTTTTGGCTATTGGAACAAATACACAGTTTTGTGGCCCAGGGTGACATTTTTCAAAATGATACTAAAAGGCTTCCAATTCGCTAAAAACAGTACAGGACAAAATAAAGTTCCATTTGTCAGTCTACCAGCACAAAGGTTATTATTAAACTGGAAACAGAAAGCTGCTCCTACATACATTGCATGCATACATACATACACATCTAATGAGGGATCAGATTCCCCCTAAAAAAAAGACCAATTCTATAAAATCTGGCAACCTTTCATAGATTTGTTTTTTTTTATTATTAAAGAAATAAATTCTACAGGAAATGTTTCAATTGAAGAGGACTAGACTAAGGATGCTTTCACACTTGTTCCAAATGCCTGGCCCGAAGCCAAGTTCGATTGTCACCCCCTCAGCTGGTTTGTGTTCACATTGTCTTTTTTCCTTCTGAACCCCAGTATGATTGTGTCAGCAAGCTGCTGTTTTGTGTACAGCTGTTGCTAGGTGAAAATAACAAAAGCAAAGGACCAAAATGGAAATCACGGTCGTTCTGCTTTTACTGAATCTTTTGGTTTTGGTAACACACAGAGAGTGACTTGTGTCTTTCTGCCGCAAAAATATTTAAAACATTCAGAACATCACATGATGTCTGCAGAAGTCGTTTTTGGTGAAGACAAGCAGACATTATCACTGTGTTTGCACTGGATCAGTCCCGATGTAGCCAAGGTAACTTTAGGTGATACAGACATACACACACAAATGAACGTTATGAAAACTAAAGTTTGTTGTACAGTTGGCGGTTCACTTCTATTGTTTGGTATGATTGCATTTATATCAGAAGTGAACAGGACCAGAGTTTGCACAAACCGTACCCCAGACCACCTCTTACATCCGGACTCGGGTACAGTTCAAGGGTGTGCACCAGAGTTGAAATTACATTGTTTACACTAGCTAAACATACCATACTCTGACGTCAAATGAACCCAGGTGCAGACCAAAAGTGCTAGTGTGAAAGCACCCCAAGCTAGATTAAATATGAAGGTCAGTATTTAGTTTTTATTTATTCTTTTTCTTGTATTTATTTTTAGATTTTTTATTATTATTTACTTATTGTAAATATCTATTATTATTATTAATTTACTTTCACATGTATTTTGTATATTGTATCTTGTTAATTGTTGTGTAAATGTTTGTTGGAGCAAATTTGTAAGTCATTGTGTTTGAATGTTTAAAAATAAAGTTATTAAACTAATTAATTGTTATTAAAAGTCCCGTGAAGTGCATTTTTATTCAGTGTTTGACGTAATATCAACGGGAAAAAAAAACAAAAAAGGAGGGTGGGACATAGTGTAGCTTCTCCCCTTTGAAAAAACAGCCAACAGCCTTTTGTTTTCTAACAGCTCTGCCAGTGAGAAGCATCTTGAAGTGGGCGGGGCATGTCAGATACTAGAGAGCATTCGATTGGTCAAGATTTGATAAGAAACTGAAGTACGAGTTCATGTGAAATAAAATGTTGATGTGTTAGGGGGAAGTGACAAACTACAAGCTTTACATGTTTATATCAGTTTTATATCTTCTAAACACAAATAGTCATTGTTTTGTACCACACTAGCTTATAGATATCCTTGAATAACATACTGATAACATCTAAATAATGTTATTTTAATTTCACTAGACCTTTAAACTAACAAATTGAAGCCTTTTAGTATCATTGGACCATGTGCAATAGGGTTTTCCAGAACACTCATGTTCACAGTTTAGATGCCCTAGAATTTTGGCCATCAAATCCAACAGCGTAGACAGTATAGGGTTAAAGATACATACTTTTTTGATGGGCATGACTGGTCCAGTAAGCTGTGTGGCCATCTTGAGCTCCTCCTCCTACACACACGAAGAGGAAGTTAAGACCAAAACATTCACACAAGAAAATGTGGCTGAATAAAATGCAGTCATCAGCTAGAATAGGGTTCAAAATAATCAAGGATGTGCAGAGATTCCGGAGAAAGCGGTCATCATCACTACAAATAACTAAAAGACTAGACCTGACAGCACATGTATTGTGTGTGGTGTAGGAGTGCGTGATGCTGACTTTCAAAACTAAAAACTACATTTTGGTAAGTGTTTTTGCACTAGTACCTTGACTGATTGAGGCCTATGATGGATAAATACACAACACTAAACCACCAGTCGGTTACAGAGTGCCTCATATTAATGAGTGATTCAATGAACGATATATTTTACAGATAAATAGCCATGTCATTTAGAAACACCACAAGTGACTGCCAAAAATAACATCAATAATAAAATAACAAAACTAAAATAGTCAAATGCCTCTAATGTAACGCACTGAAAATATAACTGTATATACATAAAAAAAAGACTAAATATTCCAAAAAATGTGATCCTACTTATGTTGACTTGTTTTAAAATACCATAACATCCCCCAACCCCCTCAAAAAAAAATAAGATGCTTTTTTTTTTTTTTTAGCCTTCCCAAGTTAGGAAAAATTTACTTTTTTTTTTTTTTGCTAAACTGACTTGTCAAGAAATCGATATATTGCAGCTTTCTGGTGATTTTGAAGTGCTTTTTATCCTCATTTGTTAGTCACTTTGGATAAAAGTGTCTGCTAAATGAATAAATGTAAAATCTAACAATTGTGCAAATGCTATAGACTCATGATGTTTGAGTGACATGCTATAATGTCAGCTTGGAAATTGTTAAAACAAATATAATTACCAATTGTTAAAACATATACACACACGCCTACTGCTGTAATATTCATTTAAGCAATAGGGTATCTGCAGATGGACATTTAATTTTCAGTAAGCCAGTTAAAGCGCTTCCGGTGAACTATGTTGTGACAAAATATTTCTTTAAAAATCACTTATCTCCACTGCCTGATTGATATACGATATAAAGTGGGTCTCAATGTACAAGAAGCACTGCATTGAATTCCTTGACTCCCGCCATGTCTTTAAAATATGAACACTTATTTTACTCCAGTATTTTCAATGGAGTTTCTGTACTAGCCTGCTGCTACTGACAGCGCATGCGTGAAAACAGCTTTTCATCTCGTTTTACACTTAAACTACTAAATGAATGCTTAAGTCTATTTAACTGATTATATTTTAATTGGATTACAACATCGATGCTGTAAAAGGAACAGTATAAAATTGAAAGAAACTTCCTGTGAACGGTTAATGTAATGGTAGAGAAAAAGAAAAAAACACAAAAAAAACACTAGCTATTTGTAATATGGTTTACAATTAATCAGAAAACTTCAAATCATGAGCCGAAGTCGGTCACTTACAGTGCTGTCTCCCTTCTTGGGCTTAGACGCCTTCCTGGGGAAGATGATGAGTTTGGAGCGGTACTCCTTCAACCTCTGGACATTGGCCTGCAGAGACTCTGTGGATCTGTTGCGACGGCGGGAGTCAACAGAGATGCCAATGGTGCGGGCCACCTTTTTGTTGATTCCAGCTGCCTGTGTGGGCATTATAAGAACGCAATTAGAAGACATGTGAGACTCCATTATGCTGGAAGAGCCCTGGCACAAGTCAAATACAGTCATCAGCAAAAAGGGTTCAAAGTGGATCATCAAGGAAGTGCAGAGATTCCGGAGAATTGTCATCATTTGACTGTTTTTAAGTGTCATTTATGAGCAAGGAGAAGGACAGTTAAAGGATTAGTTCACCCAAAAGTTTAGATTGTTATTAACCATGTCATTTCGATGCCTTTATTCATCTTCAGAAGACAAATTAAGATATTTTAGATTAGATTCTATCATCCTCCATATACAGCAACGGTGCAGAGACATTGAAAGTCGAGAAAAGAAACTGCAAATAGACAAAACAGTCCAACCGTACTCGTACGAAGGGTATACTATACATTGTTTCTGCATAGATATTACGATGTGCACATCCACAAGTCAAATCGCAGGACATCCAATATTGCTTTGTGATTGTAGTTGAGCAGTATCCACAGTTGGAAAAACAAACATGAATTGTTGAGTCTTTGTAATTTTATCGCTAAACTTTGCAATAGTTCATAATTTACATGCATTTGAGGAACTGTGAGCATTTCAAGCCAGCTTAAAGCATTCAAAGAAAAATACAGATTCATTGTATATAAATATATATAAATCTTTCACATGTGTGTGTACGTATATATACACACACCTGAATACTGCTCGAAAACATAAAACATGGTGTATTTAATTTGTATCATTGCACCTCTGCATGTAACGGACATGATTTGGTTTATCAAACTTCAAAAACATCCCAATCGATGTAAAATTATGAATTCCTTCTAGACAGAGCCATTTCACCACTTGAAGTAAAGTATACTCATGTATCACAGAAAAATAAAGTATTGTAATGTCAGTTTCTCAATATTGTGCAGCCCTAAAACGAAGCTCCAAGAACAGTTTTGTGCACCAAAAAAAAAAAAAAAAAAAAAAGTAGATGCGACTGTTTGCCTAAATCTTCTCTCCTGTGTCAAGTTAGGGTGCAATACTTATTATGGGCAGTATGATGTGTTGCCATTAGAGTCAGCAGCACAACACTAGCGTTGTATTGCCTGTAGTAAACATCAGAAGCAGAAGACAGGCAAACAAAGTTGTTTTTAGTTTTTGGCACAACAAAGTAATAATAAATAAAAAAAAGGTTAAACCACTAAAGTCACATTGAATATTTTTGGTTCCTTTTCAGGGTTTTGAACGCCTCTGGACCCTTGCTGTCTATGAAGGATGAGAGCTCTTGGATTTCATCTAAAACATCTTAATTTGTTTTCTCAAAGATAAATGAAGGGCTTAGGGCATCAGCACTAAATGGTAAAATTTTTTCCCTTTTTTGAATAACTAATCCTTTAAAGTGTTAGTTTCAACAGAAATTAAAATGGTCATTTACTCAGCCTCATGTCATCCAAACCCACAAGTCTTGGATTCAAGCTTATAAAATCAGATTGTTAAGAAACCTGTCCCCCCAGTGAAAGATTGTGCACCTAAAACTTCAAACACACTTTTAAAGGAATATAAGAAAACCAAATCAAGTTGTGCATTTATCAATTAGCTGTAATAAAGCCTAAACTATCATTCAATAAGGAAATAAGATCTCGACAACATTGTTCTAGGCATGATAACAACATTTTCTAAGCAATACTGTGTGCCATAATTTATACAGAGATAACAGTCAAATACAAGTGCATGTGAAAAAATAATGAAAGACAGTGATGTATGGTAAGAACAGAGATTATGACAGATCAGATGATGCAGGTTATGCATTAAAGAAATCAAAACATTTCACAGGTATATTCTTTATTTGTGAAAGTTAGAAAGTCCTGAAAATATTTACTTCAGTGAACAAACAGGAGGAGCACAATAATTGACAAGGTTATGTTTTGCTAAAAATATTTGCTAAAAAAGGTTCTAGACTAAAGTACTCTAAATATGGAAGTACGTATTTATTTGACAGCAGTAATTATTGTAAATGGGTAAAGCTAACTAAAAATACTATTAATTTTCTCAACTCGTCGTTTTTAGAGCGCTTAATAAAAGCACCGTTTTATTGGAAGGCATGCTGTAAATGAAATCAGTTTAACTTATAAAAGTGTAAAAATAAATAGATTAGACAGATGCTGTATTTCACAACTCAG
This sequence comes from Danio jaintianensis, assembly GCA_903798115.1. Taxonomy (NCBI): domain Eukaryota; kingdom Metazoa; phylum Chordata; class Actinopteri; order Cypriniformes; family Danionidae; genus Danio; species Danio jaintianensis. Next base: position 6,835,535 of record CAIGQV010019101.1, read on the forward strand.
CCCAGAAATAGAGATGTGTTTGTTTTTTAACACTTTCAATTAAGCGACAGCATTCATTTAGGGGTCACTGAAGCAAAAGTGTGTTTGGAACATGAGTAAATGACCTTTTCAATTTCTAGGTTACCTATTCCTAAACATGAGGCACTAACTAGACAACTTTACCTTCAGCTCCTCCAGGGTGAAGCCACGTCCGGAACGGACCTTGGTGTGGTAGCGGATGGTTGGACACCTGACTACTGGCCGAAGAGGTCCAGAAACTGGTCTTGGAGCAATACGACGAGCCTTTGCCTGACGGGCCTTACGTCTGAGAGAGAGAGATGAGATGCATTTCAATAAAGACTTAGCACATTCAATAAACTTAACATATTTGTGTGGACAAACTTGTTACCTGCGGATCTTTCTGGCAGGCTGGTTGAACCAGGTGCGCACTCTCTTCTGCCAGTCTTTATGAAAGTGAGGGTTCAAAATCATGCCATTCCGGCTGGGAGCCATGATTGTTCACTCCTAATGCGAAAATAAACAGTTCACATATACAGTAGTCAACATTTGAAGTGAACCAAAGACTCTCATCAAAGTTGTCCTAAAACTACTCAACACCCGTTCTTCTCTTGGGACAATTTTGAAAAGCTATCCATTGCAAATGTTGACTACTGTAGATAAAGTCAAGAAAATCGGCGCACACTGCTACTATCGCTCTGAAAAAGAATTTATCATAACGTCTCAACCTACATGGTCTTCAACAGACTACTGTAGATACAACTTTCGTTTTAAACTTGAATCTTTGCTTCATTAATGTTTATAGCACACATTCACATATATTAAAGTGATAGTTCACTCAAAAATCTACATGTACTCTCCATCAAGTGGTTCTAAACCTTTAAGAGTGTCTTCAGTTGAACACTAAAGGAGATACTTTGAAATAAAGCCTAGAAAACCATCGACTTCCATAGTAGGAAAAACAAATCCTATAGAAGTCAAGGGTTACCGGTTTACAGTTTTCTTCGGAATATACGGTTCAACCGAAAACAGAAACTAATGACTAATGAAGTATAAAGGGTGAGTAAATGACCATTTGAATTTGTGTGAACTACCCCTTTTAATTTACAAGCCATGATGCTGCATGTCAGCTCGGCTACTTGACGTACTCATGCTTGTAGAACTATGTGCTAATAATGCTAAAACGCCGTAAAAAAACGGCAGAAAATATATTTTAATCCACACTTAAACCGCGGTGTTTGTTACTTGCGCATTAATACAGCGACTCGTTCGGTAAAAGCGGCTACATGTTGGAGATACGCGTCCAAACGTGAATTGAACGCCGCCACAGTGCACGGTGTCATGCAACCTACTCGTTTATCTTCCCTCAACGAGGTGCAATTCCAACAATACAGCCAGTTACGGTCATAACACAAAGTACAGATTCAAGTTTGACTGTTTAAGTGATTGTACGATAACGTAGACCTGAGGATTAATGTGGATAAACTACATGTTGAGCCGGAATAAATGCACATACCGTCCTTGGCGGAAAATGGCTGAAAAGGAAAAGGAAGTGACAGCGCAGGGTTTTATGGGAAGTGAATAAAACAGCCAATAGCGTTGACGGAAGCGGCAGGTTATTAGGAAGTGTGAAGCCGGTTTTTTTTCGACAAATCAACACGTGGATGGAGGCAAATTAAAAGTTCGACAAGTAGCACTTCAGTTAGAGACCACAGGCGTGTACAGTTATCGTTTGTAATGCACAAAATTGTTCAATGTAATCAGAATACAAAGGACAAAATAGTTATCAATTGAAATGATCAAATGAAATATAGTTGATAAGAGTTAGACATTCAGGTCAAAAACAGCTGAAGAGAACGTTAACATTAAGATAACACACGTTGTAGATGTTTATCAAAATGACAACTAAATTGGTCTGTTGGTGGTGTATTTACACGCATGGATATGACATTTGCTTTAGTTAAATTAAATTCAACATGTTAATATACAGGGGCGGACTTAACAAAGGGCCCCGGTGAATTAGGGGGCCTTGACCAATATGACCAATTAATCATATAGTTCTTTTATCAATTTTCTATCATATGTTGTATAATCTGTCTATAACCATTAAGATTTTAACGCTATTACTTCTTTTCAAAATGAACAGTTCCTTTCATACTGCACATGCAAATATTAAAATCTAACCACAAATATGGCTAATTAACTACATAGTTTGTGAACTTGCTTTTTATTTGTGAATTTATTGTATTTAATTTTACATTAGGGCGGCGCAGTGGGTAGCGCTGTCGCCTCACAGCAAGAAGGTCGCTGGTTTGAGCCTCGGCTGGGTCAGTTGGCATTTCTGTGTGGAGTTTGCATGCTCTCCCTGTGTTGGCGTGGGTTTCCTCAGGGTGCTCCGGTTTCCCCCACAAGTCCAAAGACATGCGGTATAGGTGAATTGGGTAAGCTAAATTGTCCATAGTGTATGTGTGTGAATGAGTGTGTTTGGATGTTTCCCAGTACTGAGTTGCAGCTGGAAGGGCATCCGCTGCGTAGAAGTTGGCGGTTCATTCTGCTGTGGCGACCCCTGATTAATAAAGGGACTAAGCCGAAAAGAAAATGAATGAATAATTTTACATTCACTATTACTTTTACTTTTAAAATATATTTATTATCTGTTGTTTGTCCTGTCTCTGTAATTCTGCTGCACTGTAGAAGCTCTGTCACCAAAACTAATTCCTCGTATGTGTGAACATACCTGGCAATAAAGCTCTTTCTGATTCTGATTAAGAAGATAAAGGTTCCACTTAAAACATATTTTTAACATGCAGTTTATTTACAAAAAAATCAAATATACAGAGAAATATCTATAGAGAAAGAGTATGTTTTGAGTTTCAATGCTAGGGCCCCATACCTGGGATTGCTTAGGGCCCCCAAAACACTAAGTCCGCCTCTGTGTATTCATTCATTCATTTTCTTTTCGGCTTAGTCCCTTTATTAATCTGGGGTCGCAGCAGCGGAATGAACCACCAACTTATCCAGCATTTGTTTTACGCAGCGGATGCCCTTCCAGCAGCAACCCATATCTGGGAAACATCCATACACACTCATTCACACACATACTCTACGGACAATTTAGCTTATTCAATTCACCTATAGCGCATGTCTTTGGACTTGTGGGGGAACCCGGAGCACCCGGAGGAAACCCACGCGAACACGGGGAGAACATGCAAACTCCACACAGGAATGCCAACTGACCCAGACCCAGCGATTGTGCTACCCACTGCGCCATCGCGTCGCCTGTGTATACATATGTTATTATTATTATCATCATTTTGACGGACGTGATTGAAAATCGATCACTAGTGGGCGCTGTAAGACGTGTTATGCAGAACTTCACGTGATTTCAGTTTTGGATTTTCTTGAGGGAAAAAGATACTATGATCAGCCTTCATTAATCATTGATCGCTGGAACACTGAAACTCATCAGTGCTTTAATCTAAGGGCAAAGGTCAAGGTGTTCTGGGCTGAGATGTGGCCATGGTTCCCTTCTGCACGTGTGTGCTCTTCCTTTTCAGCATCAAGAGACGAACAAAAACTGCATACTGTCTCCATTTATTATAGTCTCAGTAGAGCAATTCCAGCGTTATGGATGTGACATTTGCAGTAAAATCTCAGTACATAAATTCACAGAGAAAGTAGGGGAGAGTGGGGACAGTTGCAACACTTTTTGCATTTCCTTCTGTTTCTCAGAGACAAGTTTTTTGTGGAAATGCAACAGCATGTCAACCATGATTAAGCTTCCTGTGCTAGATAGATACAACCGTCCCCACTCTCCCCTACTGTAAAATACAAGCCTACACAAAAAAAAAACAACTTAGAAAGGGTTTTGCTATTTTGGTGAAGTTTGACATTTGGATGGAATTGCTCAATATCCGATACAGTATTTCTGGTAATAATGATAATTTGTAGTTGAGCAAAGATTATATTTTGAAAGAAATTCCCAGCTAACAGGGAAGGTTTTCAGAACATCTTGTAACATTCATTAAAAGTTCATTCATTCATTCATTCATTTTCTTTTCGGCTTAGTCCCTTTATTAATCTGGGGTCGCCACAGTGGGATGAACCGCCAACTTATCCAGCATATGTTTTACGCAGCGGATGCCCTTCCAGCTGCAACCCATCACTGGGAAACATTCATACACACTCATACGATACGGACAATTTTAGCTTACCCAATTCACCTATACTGCATGTCTTTGGACTTGTGGGGGAAACCGGAGCACCCGGAGGAAACCCACGCGAGAACATGCAAACTCAACACAGAAATGCCAACTGACCCAGCCGAGGCTCGAACCAGCGACCTTCTTGCTGTGAGGCGAACGTGCTACCCACTGCGCCACCGCATCGCCCTCACTAAAAGTTAGTTAGTGTAAATGTTAGCATGAAGCTAATGTTGTTACTGAATAAAGTGTTTGGAACATTCTGGTAACACTGGCGTTCTTAGAACAACATCATTGGAACGTCTTTAGAATGTTAGTTGTTCTCGAATGTTCTCATCTTTAGAACATTAACATAATGTGGATGGAATTTCGTAATTACATTTGAAATAACGTCCTGAGAGAACAATATAACAGGAGGCTGAGACGTTATGAAAACCTAATAACTTTAACGTTAAGGGAACGTTTTTAGAACATAAATTTGTTGGATTAGTACATTTATTAAGTGAAGTTTCATTCATTCAGTTTGAAATATTTGCTGTTGGATATTAACGTGTATCCTGTCACATTTTCCATGCAAAAACAGCGAAAAGTTAAACGCGCATGCAACATTGTGTGTGACTCATCGTTGCAGAAATGCTTGAATTAACTCCACGACAAATACATCAAATAATCATTGGGAAAGTGCTTACCGTAGTATTTCTCACTAAACGTTACGCGAGCTCTGCTTCCTTCATGTCTGTCACTGTGTTGTTTATCTGATGCACGTGGCATGTGGGAACGGTGGGCGGGGAGAACTAGCATTAAAGGCACAGGCCACAAAAACAGCTACATTGTGTTCAGAGCACAAAATCCAATATTCTGAAAGGTCTAATAAATAATCTGATGGGTGTTTTGAGCTGAAACTTTACAGACACATTCTGGAGACACAAAAGACTTGTCTTAAAAAGAATGGGGTAAATTAGGTGCCCTTTAAACAGATGTTTCAGCAGATTATTTGGTTATGGAAGTATATACTATCACACAAAGCAGTACTGTGCATTCATTTGTTAAATCGATTAAGAATTATTAATTATTAAACACAACAAGAATAAGTTACTTAGTGACCATCTGAATATGAAAGTGAGCAAAGCACCAGAAAACAGAGGAAAACTATGGCTCAAAATGTTACATTGTTGTTTTTATTGCATGTCATGTTACTTCAGCCTCACACACATTATTAATATCAACAAATAATAACTACAAATATATATATATATATATATTTTAAGACAATCAGCAGAGCCAACCCTCTCTTGGTTTGAGTCCATATAAAGCACCTCAAACTGTCCCCAAAAGCCCTTAGAAATGTTTGGCTTTTGACTGCAAAAGTCTGTTAAACTACAGAACACATTACAAAAGATTATTTTGGTGGAGAGAGAAAAAAACAATTACAAAAATCAAAATAAATAGATTGGAAAGAATCAGATTAGTACTCGTCCTACCATCAGATTTCTAAAGCAGCCAACTTAAAGGCTTCATCAGCCATAATCAAAAAAGATTTATGAATCGAGGGATTTGATGAATTTTTCATAAGCAGCTTCATCCATGAGTTCATCAAGTTCTGCAGGTTTCTCTATGGTCATTTTAATTAACCAGCCTGGAAGAGGGAGGATTGTATGTTATATATTATATTGTCATTACAGCATTTTGTGTAATATGGTATTTTATGGTAACACTTGCACTCACCGCCTTCATAGCAAGCTTTATTTACTAGTCCGGGGTTTTCTGTCAGCTCTGTGTTGATTGCGGTCACTTCTCCGGTCAATGGAGAATACAACTCGCTAGCAGCTTTGACACTTTCTAAAACCCCAAACTCCTCTGCGAAAAGAAATTCAATTCATATTTTACGTGCAAAAACAGTCGAAAGGTGTAAGAGGAAGAAATCAATTCTCACCCATTTGATCAAGCTTTGTTCCCACTTCTGGAAGCCCACAGTACACAACATCACCTAACGCTTCCTATGGTGAATAAACAGAGATTAATCGTGACTAATCGCATAAAAAATAAAAGTTTTACATAATAATTTTGTGTGCTGTGTATATTTCTTATGTATATATTAGTGCTGTCAAACGTTTAATCACGATTAATCACATCCGAGATAAAAGTTTGTAATATATATACATGATATATACATATACATATATATAATATATATACATGATATATACATGATGTACATACTGTACATAAAATACAAAAATATACCAAAAACAAATTACCATATATATTTCTATATAATTTGCATTGTATTTGCATAAACATATATTTTCTACAATATAGTAATGCATATATTTGTATACGCAGTATGCAAAATGATATTTTGTAAATGTAAACTTTTATTTTGGATGTGATTAATCGCAAGTAATAGTTTGTCATCCATGTATGTGTGTATATATACACAGTGCTCAGCATATATAAGTACACCCCTCACACATCTATCTTTTAAATTCATATTGTTAATAGGAAGCTATACTATATTATATTTGTGCATATACATTAGATTAGTCAGTACTGAAGCCAAATCGGGAGCTAATCTAACAAAATAACTTACAATAACGGTTAAAAAACTAGTACACCCAAATTTATTCATTCATTCTTTCATTTTCTTTTCGGCTTAGTCCCTTTATTAATCTGGGGTCGCCACAGCGGAATGAACCGCCAACTTATCCAGCATATGTTTTACGCAGCTGATGCCCTTCCAGCTGCAACCCATCACTGGGAAACATCCATACACACTCATTCACACACATACACCACGGACAATTTAGCTTACCCAATTCACCTATAGTGCATGTCTTTTGGACTGTGGGGGAAACCGGAGCACCCTGAGGAAACCCACACGAACACGGGGAGAACATGCAAACTCCATACAGAAATGCCAACTGACCCAGCTGAAGCTCGAACCAGTGACCTTCTTGCTGTGAGGCGATCATGCTACCCACTGCGCCACCGTGACGCCCCACCCAAATTTATGTTATAGAAAAATATTAAATACAAATTTTAAAAAAGACGAAAAATCAAGAGAAGCCAAAAAATTTAGTTGAAATTTTGTAGGTTCTAATTTTTTTTTTTTTTTTTTGCAATATTTTGCTTTGAATTTAATTGTATTATCTTTCAATTTCTAAATATGTTTGGTGACTAAAATATAATTTTAATACATATATCAGTTTAATAAATTTGTTTTGTTTAAATGCACCAAAATACATTGCCTATATTCGCTGAGAAATGGATAAAAATATTCATTTTCAAAATGGGGTGTACTCAATTATGCTGAGAACTGTATCTATATATATATATAAGTTTATTTGTAGTTATGTATAAAATATTTATATAACCAAAATATATATATACACATTAATATATATGTAAATATTTTTCAAGTATAAACACATGTGGGTGTATTTATATTTACATAATAAATATACAGAGTACATGCACATATATTATGTAAATACAAACGTTTATTTTGCTCATTAGTCGTTAAACAGCACTGATGTCAAACTATATTTCAGAATGCCATGAAAAGAAAACACTGCAAAAATTTTAACTAATAATATTTTTCTTGCACTACCAAAGACAATTATTATCATATTTCCATAAATTTGCTTCGGCTCTGATTGTTTCAGCCTCTTTTTGTATCACATTCAATTTTTTCTTTGAATTTTTAAAGTAAATTCAGAGAGTAAAATATATCATATCTTTACAATATAAAATAAAGAATCATATTTTTTTCATTATTATTAATAAATATATTAGTAATTATATAATAACACTAATTTATTATTATTTATAATATAATATAAAATATGGCGGTTCATTCCGCTGTGGCGACCCCTGATAAATAAGGGACTAAGCCGAAGGAAAATGATGATGAATGAATATAAAATATATTTGGTTATATTTTAAATTAAATCTATATTATTTGATGTGTTTTACATGCCACTGACCCCAAATATGATCCTCCTCATTTGGAAACTCATTATAAAATCTAAAAGACATCTGTAGTGACTTATTATAAACACACTGATTATTACTGTACAATGATTCATATAAATTGTTTAAAATATTATTTGGAAAATATTAAGCTATTTATTTATTTACTTAGTTGTTTTAACAAAATATTTATTATTCATTCAATCATTCATTTTCTTTTCGGTTTAGTCCCTTTATTAATCAGGGGTCGCCACAGCGGAATGAACCACCAACTTATCCAGCATATGTTTTACGCAGCGGATGCCCTTTCAGCCGCAAGCCATCACTGGGAAACATCCATACACACTCATTCACACACATACACTACGGACAATTTTAGCTTACCCAATTCACCTATACCGCATGTCTTAGGACTTGTGGGAGAAATCGGAGCACCCGGAGGAAACCCACGCCAACACGGGGAGAACATGCAAACTCCACACAGAAATGCCAACTGACCCAGCCAAGGCTCGAACCAGCGACCTTCTTGCTGTGAGGTGATCGTGCTACCCACTGCACCACCATGACGCCCTATTTATTATTCATTCAACATAATTTGTATTTGTGTTTAATTAAATTTATTCGAACCAAATTTTGGATCAATAACTTTAAATTTTTTTGCTTTTCACTACATAAAAATCCAAGAATAGATTATTCATACATAATACAACACTGTCAAAACAATTCCCATTTACACACATCAGCAACAAATGACTAAAGAAACACTGTAATATGCATGCCAGGCCAGTAGATGGCAATGAGAATTTGTAGAGAAACACACTATGCCTGTGCACATGCGCTTCTGTGGTCCACCACTGTTGTTCTGGTTCTTAAGTATCCATGATTTTTGTAGTTTACACAGAGACGACAATAGTATTACTTTCAAAAAGATTCAAAGTTGAGATTTTCAAAGAACCCTGTTCATAAAGAGATATAAACTAAGAGTTAGCATCTTGCAATTATGATTTTTTTCTTATTGTATCTGCTTAAACAGAAGTCAAAATTGTGAGCCTTTCACTCTGTGGCAGAAACTGGCTTCCATCTATGTATATAGTTTCAGTAGTAAAAAAACAACAAAAAACAAGGTCAAACTGATGTGACACTAAGTACGTTTACATGGACACCAATAATCCGATTTTAATATGATTAAGACAATACTCTGATTAAGAGTCTAGCATGTAAACGACGATTTTTGATTAATTTAATCCGATTAAGGTCATAATCGAACTAAACAGAAATCGGATTAAGACGTGGAGTATGCCGATTTTAGTCTCATTATTGAAGTGCAGTACAGACATGTAAACACCGCAATCAGACTATTACCGTCATGTAGGACTTGTCGCTGCATTTTGCAACAGGATAGTCTATACACACACGGCTGTTTGAAGCTGCACCTACCGAGTCAGTAAAGGACCACAGACACACACATCGCGAAATGCGGAAGTTTTTTTCTTTCCATTGGACGTGCGGTATCAAATTCAATTAAAACAACACAGCAGTCCAGCAGTCCTTACTTCATACTCGCATCCAATACCTCAGTTTGTCACACGGGGGCATGAATAAAGTGTTCCTGAATGAAAGTGAAACTGCCAGACTGCAGTTAAAGTTGACAATGACGTTAATCAAACTATGTGTTATAACATAAAACGGGATCATGAAAGGAACATTCAAAAAGCAATTCATGTAAACACCTTAAGCATATTATTGTCTTATTCAGATTAACGCAAATAATTCGATTACTGATGTCCATGTAAACGTAGTCATTGTTTCTTAACATCCAAACCTGAGCAAAGTTGCTGATGCCAACTGTGCCCACGCTGCCCTCCACTCGCACCCATTCGTGTTTGTCTGTAAACTTCAGAGCTGTAAGGACAAATCAACATTTAAATAAATAAATGAGCATGATCAAAAAAACATTTATTAAAAACAAAAATTTACTAATTCATCTAATGTTATTTTACTATATACTACTGTGTTATTATTTAATCATTTTCATTTCATTTCAGTTGGTGTGCTTTTGAAATTTTTTTGGGGTCATCTGTACACATTAATTAAGTTTTTTATCAATAGATTTAAAAGTATTCATTTTGGATTAAAAAAACAGCGCTGTTATCACATTGTTATAAACCCATAATGTTTTTTTTTTCTAAAGTACTCTACAACACAAAAAGAAAAAAAGAATAAAATCACTTAGAACAATAGACTTTCAGACCTACAACATTATGTTTTGTTAATTAAAGGTTTTCCAAGCTGACGTCAAAGAATTAACGGCAATAAAAACCGGTTGTCTGATCCACATCTGGACCAGTCTGGACCCAAAAGCAGCTGACTAAACCGATAATGTAAATTTTTCACCTGTGTGAGTGGATGTACCTTTCCATACCTGCAGGTGGCAGTATCTATATTGTCATTCTACACAGGGAAACCGGAACTAGTGCTGCACATATACAAGGCCATAATGAAAGTAGTGTTTACATAACATTTTCACAGTACGTCTCGCTCACCAAAATGGGGAGCCATGAGGGATTAACTCATGCAAATATGTCTGATAATCTGATAATCTAAATTGTTTGGAAAAATACAACAAAATGACAGCTGGTTTCTTTGTGTTCCCTCTTGACTTGCATCGTTTGTTTAGTATCGTTGTTTAGTTTTTGTTCTGATTCATAGCTGAACAGCCAATCAGAGAGCTCTCTTTCACCGACGCCGATTCTACATGTTAATTCAGGCTAACTCCCTCCAACGTGAGTCAGACAGATACCTTTAAAGACAGTGTGAACCGAAAGTTGCTGAAAACTTTTATTTTAGTATGATTTCGTATTCCCAACTGAAACGGAATTTTTGAGTAGGGGGCGGGGTTTTATTTATGCACTCTCCTCTCATTTTTCACTCGCATCAAACTTATCGTTGGAGGGGTGTGGCCAAGTATATTTCACCTAATCTGCCAAACTGATGTCAACAGTGAAGGACTGACGTTTCAGAGCGGAAAAAATTTGGTCAGTTTTTGATTAAAGATTACCAAATAAACAGTTTTTTTTTTCTTTTCAATGGATTAGGATTAACGTGCACAGAATAATTGTTCACTTTAAGACTAACGATGTGAGCTAGTAAACTAAACAATGTACATTGTGATTTCATGCGAACGTTGAAGTAACACTATGTAACTTTTTTTTTGCTCATTGCTCCCCCTTGTGGTTGATAAGCGCAATTGTCTGCCATCAGTGTCATGAACGTTGCCGCTGTTTAAAGAGACAGTTCACCCAAAAATGAAAACTTACTACTTATTCTCACTCAAGTGGTTCCAAAGCTTTCATGAGTTTCATGAGTGAACACAAAAGAAGATATTTTGAAGAAAGCTGAAAAGCTGTAACCGTTAGGATAGTAGAGAAAGCAAATACTATGGATGTCAATGCTTACAGGTTTCCAGCATTCTTCAATAATCTCTTCTTTTGTGTTCAACAGAAGAAAGAAACTCAAACAGGTTTGTGACAAGTGAAGGTTGAGTAAATGATGACAGAATTTTCAGTTTTGGGTGAACTATCCCTTGAAATACTCATGAGTTTGTTGACTATAAAGTGACCGAACCAGCAAATGCAGAAAAACTGATTAAAAACCATGTCTATTAACCAGATCAAGTAGCCCATGTTACACATAAGTAAAGTAACATAAAGTAACAGAGAATCTTTATTTGAATAACTTCTGGCTCATGTCAATCACTCTCTCACTTTGGTTTCTTTGCTGGCTCTGCCATAGTGTTGATTTTGAGACTTGCATATTAGATCGTTAGCTGTTGACTAACTCCACCTATGCCACGAGCAAAATATGTGATCATGTGGTAAAGAAGATCACACTGTTCTTTTCCTAGTCATTTCTGAATATGTTTACGGTTCCGCTAGCAGGGACAGGCAAGGCATTTCTATATGCACCCAAAGTTTGGCGTACTTAAAAGGGGATAGTTCACATAAAAAAAATGACAATTTCGTGAGTTTCTTGCTTTTGTTGAACACAAAAAAAATATTTTGAAGAACATTGGTAACCAATAGCCATTCACTTCCATAGTATTTTTTTCTACTACTATCAAGGTCTTACAGTTGCCAACATTCTTCAAAATATCTTATTTTGTATACCAGAGAGAGACGAAACTCAGGTTTGGATGTGAGTAATGAATATTTAGGTGAACTATCCCTTAAACATGACTTAATTGTTTTTAGTACTTTTTGTGTCAATTTTGAGCAGTCGATTAAAGTCAATCAAAATATATAATTATACATACTGCATATATATATATATATATATACTTTTATTTTTTCATTATTCAAGTATTAAATGAGCTTTTTGTAAACACAATTTACAATCCCATTCTACTGAACATTTCCTTTACGCGTGACACTTTCAAGGACATTTTCTCATAACATAAATATTAACTCGGCTGATGATAGTTTGACCATTTGAACTCAATAAATTATTTCCAGATCAGCCTATTTCACTGCAATAGCCTTGAATTCTGAAATGACCTTCTCATATTTTCATACTGAACATGACGCAGTCGCTGAGGAACAGTAAAAAGGTCAAGTTAGGACATGCTGAACAGTGTCATCTCCGTACCAGGCAATTGCAAAATAAAAAACGGCTTCCAGACAGGTTTCTCGCACACCCATTGTGGGTTTATGTACAAAAAAAAACACAAAATTAGACTCACGAGTAGGGCTGTGCAATATGACAATATATATATTTAGTATGGACAAAATAAAAAGTCTATCATTTCACATAATGCTTTATGATTTATTTAGTAAAATACACTGTAAAAAATCCGTTTGTGTTGGGACAACATGAAGGAATTAAGTTGACTTATTAATTTTGGCAAATTTCAGAGGATTGAGCATAAAACAATTAAGTTGTTCCCCCAAAAAAGCTCAAGAATTGTGTTGTTTCAGCTCATTTAAAGGGCACCTATGATGAAAATAATCTTTTAGAAGCTGTTTGGACAGAACTGTGTGTAGGTATAGTGTGTCCACAGTCATATTAGAGTGATATAAAGACAATAAGTGTCTTTTTTTAAGTTTCCTGATGTTAAAATAGGATCCAAATCACTCCCATTTTGAGGCCCACCGCAATGTGACGTAGGAGTGTGGTTTCCCCACCCACTGATTTGATTGACAGCCGCGTATTAACATGTTTCCGTAGTAACGTGTATAATCATATCAACAAGACAGGACGTGCGCAAAGCAACTGGGATTAAAAGATCTGTTCAGCTCGCTGTGATCATCAATCATCATCAAATGTGATCAAGAATTCACATTAACATAACATTAACATAACGTATGTCCATACAGCAGTGGATATTAACGTTTCCTGTCACATTTGCAGTGCAAAAACAGTGCACAGTTAAACGTGTGCGCTGTGTGTGTGCGTGCGTGAACTTTGTAACGACATTGTGTGTGATCATCGTTGCAACTCCACAACAAATACATCAAATAATCATTGGTAAAGTTCTTACTGTAGTATTTCTTACAAACGTTACGCAAGATCTGCTTCCTTCATGTCTGTCACTAGGTACGTTTCCATCCACCTATTTTAATGCGCATTTTGGATATGCGCATAAAAAAATCGGTTGATGGAAACGCTAAGATGTGCATAAATTTTGGAAATGCGCATAAAAAATGTATACGCATAACTGAGTAGGATAAACTTTTTATTCGATAAGAAAAGATGCGCATAAACTACGATGGAAACACTTTTACCGAACAAATTTCAGTATGCGCATTAAAAAAAGGTCATGTGATTTGGTTATAAGAGATCATGTGATGATAAAAATGTGTGTAAATGGACAAACAGCAGGCTGACCACATTGTAAAACATCTGAAATGTTGTTTTGGTCATTCTAAAATGCCTTCACCATTTCAGTATTAGTGTTATTATATTATTAATAACCTCCAGAATTGTTAAGAGCGTCTGTGCTCCGCGTCTCACGCCTTCAAACGCCGCCACGCGTTCACTGCGTGTCAGCATTGCCTTCTGAGGCGCAAGTCATTTATTAAATGAAGAAAAGATTCACGCAGCTTCTCCTACCTCAGCAAATTCCGTTTTTACTGTTGATATTTGGCGCCATTTAATCAGGAAGTGACGATTTTGTTCTCTTTGACTCGTTGGATGGAAACGCTGCTTTATTCGCACATCTTTTATGCGATATTCCAGTTTAGCGCATAAAGTTATTTCGCATTTTTGGATGGAAACATAGCTACTGTGCTGTTTATCTGACGCAGCTGAGGTGGAGATTGAGGCACACTGACAGGCACGTGGGAACGGTGGGCGGGGAGAACTAGCATTAAAGGCACAGGCCACAAAAACAGCTACAATGTGTTTAGAGCAGAAAATCCAATATTCTGAAAGGTCTAATAAATAATCTGATGGGTGTTTTGAGCTGAAACTTTACAGACACATTCTGGAGACACAAAAGACTTGTCTTAAATCTTGAAAAAGGGGTAAAATAGGCGCCCTTTAATTAAGTAGCTTGAAGGAACAGCAAATGTCATTTTTTGAGTGTACATTGTTTATGCAAATACTTTTTCATAATTCATATGAGTGTAATATTTATTACACATCATTATGAGGATGTAGACAGAAACAAGAATAATAACGTCATGTGAAAGTTGCGATGTTGAAAGTACAATGTTTACTTTTGCATTTAATTTAGCGATATTTTATGCTGGGCCTGTAATCATTGTTTTTTATAAAATGTTTTATTTATTTCATTAATATTTTTTAATGCATTTCAACATGCTGAATCAAACATTCGCCCTGAAGTTCTAAATAAAGTGAGAAATATCATTCGAGTCTATGTTAAAGAAAATAATCATTTCCGTTTGGTCGATATCGATATCAGGATATGAGATGATTTATATCATGATATGATATTTTTTTTGTCATATCGCCCAGCCCTACTCGCATGAAGCAAGTGATTCAAATATAATATGTTTTCCATATGACAATATTTCAGAGCATCAGAATGCCAGCAGAGTCACTAAATCTTCATGATTTTATATAAATCACATTTTGAGACCATAATCCTTAGGAAAAATAGTCTGAACACCATCATAGCTGAGGACTCCCAGAGGGGCAATGCCTCTACTGACTCGGATTCAAGCATCAGCCCATGCAGAAACAATACAGGTTTAAACCAGATTGTGAGCAGGGCTGAATGCTGAAGCATGGCTGGGCTTTATGCAAGACACTTCTGTCGTTATGTTTGATCTTGAGGCATCTTGAAAGAGCACATAAAAAGATGATGCATAAGTTAAATTTCATATTACAGATATATGTTTTAACGAATGACTGATTTTAATGTGCAAAGTCAGGAGCCTCTGGTCAAACTTCAGAGGCACGAGATGTAGCAACTTCAATTCAAATCTCAAAATAATCAAAGCCTCATGACAATCGAGAAAATCAGTCAAGCGTGGGGAGTTTGATGCACGCGTCAGCAAAAATGACATCGACCGACAGAATTTTAAGAACACGGAACATTTTTTGAAATTCGAAATGTTACGTAAAACGTTCTAATAGAATAAACTCGAAGCATCTCAACGGAAGAGTTTGGAAATTCGAATCCGCGAATAAATGTACAAAGCCTTAATGACGTAACACAAACAAGCAAAAGTTACAATATAACCATTAGTTTAATCTCAAAACTACTTAACAAACACAACATTGCAGCATATTAAAGCTCTAAAAATAGACCAAGGATTAAACAGGAATGTCTGCAGTCCTCACGGTAAACCTTGTAAAAAATGTGAGTAAAACTGAGGAACCGTGAAGTTCAGTAAAGTTTTTTTTACCTCCCGAAAGCCGCGAGCTCGTGTAAAGCGTCCTGAAAACGTTTGGTTTTAGCGAATTTTGGAGGGTCCAGATATGTGGAGGTCTTGCGAGCAGGGGCAATGCTGCCGAAAAGTTTGCCGAAACGTATCGGAGCGCCGCACACATCGCCATCTTCACCGACTCCGGGCTTTAGTCATGAAGTAACAGCCTGATGCACTTGACCGAACGGGAGGCGCGCGCGTGAGCGGCAGAAGCGCGCTCCCGTTAACTAGGAGCTCACTGTGCTGATAAGTTGACAAAGGGTAGAGATGTCGATAACGACAAGAACATTGGCACAGAATGAATGACCCATTATATACAAAGTCCAAGCATGATAAAAGCAAAAGGACGCAGTGAGTAAATATCCCTCGATTCCCAGATCAAACGTGCATTTATAACACCTTTGTAGGTCTTAAATACAGAGCAATGATTATTAGTTGCCATTTAAGTCACCTAATATGACACAAACTAACAATTCCAGGCATTTTGAGCACATTTCAAGTGCTAAATTAACTATTTTAGACACATTAACAATGTTTTACCATCAAAGTGTCACAGTACTAACTATCAAACTTTGAGGATATTTATATAAAGTAACCCTCATGAAAAAATACTATAGTAATGCATGGCGTTTGTGAACCAAGACATCACAGTGAGTAAATATCCCTCGATTCCCAGATCAAACGTGCATTTATAACCACTTTATAGGTCTTGAATACAGAACAATGTTTATTAGTTGTCATATAAGTCAACTAATATGACACAAACTAACAATTCCAGGCATTTTGAGGACATTTCAAGTGCTAAATTAACTATTTTGGACATCCACCGTCATTAACAATCACAGTATGAACTGTTTATCAAACTTTGAGGATATTTCGATAAAGTAATACTCACATGAAAAAAATACTATAGTAATGTATGGTGTTTGTGAACCATGCTATAGTATTTATACTGTATATAAATATACATTATAGTATTTACAACTCTTTGTTAATGAATGCTCAGCACACTATTGTTACTATAGTGAACTGATAAACTGTAATAAAGTTTAGTTTTTACTGCAGTAAACTGTGGTGCATTTTAGTATAGGTGCCCTATAGTTACAGAAAATTACAGTATAATTTGTTTATATTACTATAGTCGTACTACCATAGGAACTGTAGAATTGCAACAGCTTAATTCAAGTACTTTACTAGAGTACGGCTCAAAAACACCATAGTATTTATTATAAATTACTACAGTATTTTTTTTCATAGAGGAAATTGCTTAAATTAGATTATGATATTCATGCTGGTTAGAGAGAAACGCTCATGAAAGTATTTTTTAAATTCACATCCAGTTATTACATTGCTATAAAGTCATTATGCTTATATTTTAAGGATTTATTCATTTTTCAGATTTTATGAAGGTTAATTTAAGACTTTTTGTAATTAATAATCCAACAGGAGCATTTGTTATTGTTTTCTAAATGTACTTATATGTTATCATCGGGCACAATGTACTATATAAGTAATAGATCTTTGCATCAATCTACATCACTTCTTATTTCACACACAAAAAAAAAAAAAAGGTTTAAGGTTTGAATAAGACCTTAAAAAACTAAACTATGGAAATAACAAATATATAATAAATATGTCTCATTTTCCATTGCATTTGTCGAAATATTAAATCAATATACATTTACATAAGAAACAAAATTGCACAAAGTCTTTACAGAAAAAAACACCAAAAAACATCACAATTATGGAGGAAGTTCAATTAAAATGACAAATATCTGCCAATGTCGTAGAATAACATGAAGATATGTAATTTTCATACCGCATTGACA
>CAIGQV010019101.1:6853826-6873824 GCA_903798115.1 Danio jaintianensis
CCCTTCAGAATGGACAGTGCATGGGTCATGATTATTCAAGCTATAACCCTCAACAGTGACGATAACTTTGGACAGTTCAGGCTGAATCCAGAAGAGATGGACGAAATGCTCAGGTGTGTTTTAGCGTTACACTGATGTGCCCTCTGCAGGTGCAGCTGGTTTATTGTCTTCTGGCTTCATGGCAGGGAAAAGCAGCACCTCCTGCAGTAGAAAACAGCGATTGTAATTTCAAACGTTACAAATGCAAGTTAACAAAGCAAACCTCTCTTTATGGTGCTCGAAAAAGAGATTATAATGCATATAAATGTGATGTCTAAGTCTAAAAATAGAAAAGCTGCAGTTAATACATGCTCCTCCTTTAGCATTTTTGTATGAAGTGTTTATACACTCACTGGCCACTTTATTAGGTACACCGGTCCAACTGCTCATTAACGCAAATTTCTAATCAGCCAATCACATGGCAGCAACTCAATGCATTTAGGCATGTAGACATGGTCAAGACGATTTGCTGCAGTTCAAACCGAGCATCAGAATGGGGAAGAAAGGTGATTTAAGTGACTTTGAAAGTGGCATGGTTGTTGGTGCCAGACGGACTGGTCTGAGTATTTCAGAAACTGCAGATCTACTGGGATATTCACGCACAACCATCTCTAGGGTTTACAGAGAATGGTCCAAAAAGAGAAAATATCCAGTGAGCGGCAGTTCTGTGGGCACAAATGCCTTGTTATGCTGATAGAAAGGCAACAGTAACTCAAATAACCACTCGTTTCGTTACAACCGATGTATGCAGAAGAGCATCTCTGAACGCACAACACGTCCATCCCTGAGGCGAATGGGCTACAGCAGCAGAAGACCACACCGGGTGCCACTCCTGTCAGCTAAGAACAGGAAACTGAGGCCACAATCCACACAGGCTCACCAAAATTGGACAATAGAAGATTGGAAAAACGTTGCCTGGTCTGATGGTAGGGTCAGAATTTGGCGTCAACAACATGAAAGCATGGATCCATCATGCCTTGTATAAACGGTTCAGGCTGGTGGTGGTGGTGTAATGGTGTGGGGGATATTTTCATGGCACACTTTTGAGCATCGTGTCAATGCCACAGCCTACCTGAGTATTGTTGCTGACCGTGTTTATCCCTTTATGACCACAGTGTACCCATTTATCTTTATATATAAATATATTTATATGTAAATTGGTGATTAGGTACCATCTCTGCTCCTATTTGTTGTATTATTTTATTCTTGTTTTAGTTTTTTTTTTATATAAAGTTGCTAATCAGTGGTAACATTTTTTTTTTTTTAGGATTTCTTCAAATCTTCCATGGCCCCAAAAATAAACCAGAGACTCTGCTTTTAAACATTCTAATGATCATGTTAGCTTGTGTATGCTTAAGCAATTTTTCTATCGCTTGTTTTTAAATCTGAAGAATATTTGTGAAAGCGCCCCAAACATATAAGTGAAAATACGGATTTAGTCAGAAAATTGGCAGACATGCATTGTGTCATAAATGTCAAAGATTTGCTGTGAAAGAGTTACATTAATCAGGGTTCATACACATTTTTACTACTAAAATTCCATGACTTTTCCATGATTTTTCAAGAATTTCAAGTAAATTTTCATGACCTAATGTTTTACGCAATGTCTACATATACGTTCATTCATTCATTTTCTTTTCGGCTTAGTCCCTTTATTAATCAGGGGTCACCACAGCGGAATGAACCGCCAACTTATCCAGCATATGTTTTACGCAGCAGATGCCCTTCCAGCTGCAACCCATCACTGGGAAACATCCATACACACTCATTCACACATATACACTACGGACAATTTAGCCTACCCAATTCACTTATAGCGCATGTGTTTGGACTGTGGGGGAAACCGGAGCACCCGGAGGAAACCCACGCCAACACGGGGAGAACATGCAAACTCCACACAGAAATGCCAACTGGCCCAGCCGAGGCTTGAACCAGCGACCTTCTTACTGTGAGGCAATCGTGCTACCCACTGCGCCACCGTGATGCCCTACATATACGTGGTAAAAGAAAAACAATGCGTGTTCAAATTTACTACAGCATATCGTAAAACACACAACAATCTATGTAAAACTGATTTAGATAATGCTTACACCACACTAATAATGTGAGAGTATGTGATTTGCCAAGTACAGAATAGAAGTCAAGACAACTAACCTATATTCACGAATACAGATATGTTTTCCATGACTTTTCCAAAACTTTGTGGGTTTTTCTGTTTTTCCAAAACTTTTCCAGGCCTGGAAAATGCCATGTCAAAATTCCATGACTTTTCCAGGTTTTTCATGACCGTATGAACCCTGATTAATTCATTATTCATAGTCCTAATGAAAAGAGGCCATGGTTGTTGATACCTTGATGTTGTTGGAGTCTGTGAGGAACATGGTGAGGCGGTCGATGCCCATTCCCCATCCTGCTGTGGGTGGAAGACCGTACTCTAAAGCGGCGCAGAAGGTCTCATCGATGAACATGGCCTCATCGTCACCTTCTGCCTTGGCCTGTGGACACAGTAAAAACATCAAGGCAAGCTCTCACTATGGAAGGATTTCACAATTTATGTGCCCACATATTGAAAATGCAAATGAAAATACAATGTGCCGTTGCATTTGAAAATTGTCCGGAATATCCTTCCATCTCTCACAACACAACAGCTCATCTTAATCGCTTAAATCGCTAACAATTGTGTAAAAACGGCTTGTGTTCTTCAAACAAGCCTGTTATCCTCACCAAGCCGGCATTGACTTAAAACTGCAGCAAAACAATATTTTTATGAAATATTACAACAATTAAATATTTAGTAATAAGGTTGCAAAATTCTGGGAATTTTCTAGGCTGCAAAGTTTTCACGGGAATAAGCGGAAATATATGGGAATTAACGGAAATAAATTCAATTAGTTATGAAATAATTAAAGTTCCAAGTACGTTTTTAATATGTATTAGTTTGTGTGCATGTCAGCTTATGAACAAAATGTTTATAGTTAAGTTTGTATATTCGATTTATGTAAATCCCTCAAAATTTCGAAGTAATTTAAATACATTTCCAACTTTTATTTTTCAATAAAAGGAATATTTCCAAAATTCCTGAAATGAAGTTCCCATGGAAATTTACCAGAAATGTTTACAACCATAAATATATTTAAATGCCATATCAGCAGTATTTGCTATATTCATGGCGACACTTGTACCAAGTATTCAATATACCATATATAATCATTCATTAATAATCAAATAATCTCTGAATAATCATGCATTGTACAAAAAACATACAAACAACAACTACACTTATAAAATGTCATAAAAGATCAATGATAAATATTCTAAAATTCCTCCAGAAGACACCTTTTTAAAACACTTCCCTTAAAATATTTCCTGAATAAAAACTCAAATATATTTTTTAAATGTGCATTCTATTAAAATATGTTAAATCCATAAAAATCTTCTTGCACAAGTAACAAATAAGTTTCTCTTCTCATAACAACAACGTTTTGTCTTTAATATTTTTAAACTAAATTCATTCCTGAAATTTAAGCAGTGTTTAATGTCTTGTGATCCTTCAAAAACCATTCTAATATGCTGAGTTGCTGCTACAAAAAGCTTATTACCAAATACCAATTCAATATTATTGTGAAAACTGATCATTGAATATTTTAAGATTCTTTAAATGAATAGAACGTTTAACAAGACATTCATTTGATATCAAAATATTGAGTCTTTACTGTCACATTTGATGCATCCTTGCTTAAAAGCATTCACACCCTGATCATTTTATCTCTTCAAACTTTGAAGTCAAGTGTGCATTTTACACATATGATATGACAATAATGCTAAATGTAACAGTGTAACGGGTGAAACATGAATTCATTTTACTGCTGGTATATTAACATTATAGCAATACTTATGTAAATGCAGTGTATCAACACATGGTTGTTTTTTTTTTAACTAGATATCAAGTGATCAGATTTATATATTCTAGGCCCAAAATGAATGTGAAAAATAATTAGCAGTGCACAACTACCAAACAGCACAAGGCATTTGATGGATTAGTCTGACCTTAGCCTGCTGCTCAAACAGTTCTCGCTGTCTGATGGGATCGTTCAACTCTGTGTAGGCATTACAGATCTCCTTCTTCATCACAAAGAGCTCGAAACGCTCAGTTAGACCTTTCTGCGATCTGTGCCTGAGGACGAGAGACGGAAAACGGATCAGATGAATGTTGTGGATAATGTGGTTTAACCATGCAATGCAAACAAACAAAAAGCACATACCATTTAGCAAGAGGACTCATTATCTGTGGATGATCACAGATATATGTTGGGTTGATGCACTTCACCTCCAGGAAGTCTCCCACCAACTGTTGGGAACAAAAAAAACAAATGCTTGTGTCCAAGAAAAACAACATTGTAACATAAAACCAGATTATTTTTCAATAAGTAATGTGTATAATATCAGGGTTTCTGCAGGCTTCACCAAGTCAAATCTAAGACCATTTTTAATTAAATTGAACCTTTATATATAAAAAAAATTCCTGCACTGTAAATGAAATCACATTCAACATACAGTTTAAGACCACTATGAAAACAAAAATCTAAAGCACCGCAGGAGCATCTGAGGTACTGGAACATACACAAGAGAAAATTATGATCCATTTTAAATTATTAAAACGATCCTTCAGCTAATCTTTTTAAGTCCTAAAAGTTTGATTTTGAAATTCGTTGACTTTAAGACCCTGAATACGGATTTCTTTTGTGCTGAAACATTTTTATTTAAGAGTGAAAAACAATAATTTCACTGGTTTTAAATGTAAACTTGATCTGCCAAATATTTTCAATATTAACAGTAGCGCTTCTGGGGCAAAATTCATGAAAAACAAACCCTGGTCAGGTTATTAGATCACAACTGGCTACTGTCTGAGCTGGGCTATTTGCATAAAGCGATCTGATTGGCTGATGCTTCTGTTGGCGCTTGAAAAGTTGAGAATGCGCAGACGGATCCACAATTCAGTTTGGCAACGCTTGACGTCACCCATTCAAAGCGAATGGGAAGCTTTGACGCTGACGCCCCATGTGAATCGGGCGTTACTGTGTCAGACTATGCAAATCTGACACCTAAAGACAGGAAAAAAAACAACAACTGATAAACGGAAAGAAAAAATACAGTGGACATATTACACCAAATAATAAATATATCTTTAATTTTTTCCCCATAAGAAAATGGCTTGAGAGAGAAATTAAATTAACTTAACTTTTTCCACTTCCCGCAAGTAAATAGTGAATATTATAACACTGTTCAGCAATTTTTGGAACAGTTGTTGTAGAGTTTTAAATTCTTACAAAGTCACATGACACATATTCATGACTGATCACTGTTTAAATCACTGATGCACAGCACAGTAATAGTAAGATGAAACATATGTAGCTAGTGTTATGTTGTAATGCTTAATATTTCAAATGTACACCTGGGAATTCAAAGTATTCTTGGAAAACGACAGCAGTTGATAGAAGCTAAGTAATATTGTATCATTATGAATGTTCTGAGAATCACTCTTTTTCCTTCATAGTCAATCATTTCTATCATATAGTGATCATTTTTGCCTTCATATGGCTCTACAGTATATTGTTTCAGCATCGATATCACGATGTATGCACATGTGCAATAGTCACATCGCTGGATCTGCAATGTTCAGATGGGATCATATTAACCAGACACCACAGTTCAGAAGAGGTGATTTGTAGAGTCATCGCAAAGTTTAGCCATAATAGATTGAAAGATTTTCATTTGGATGCCGTTTTAAGGAAAAAAATTGTGCTCTCTAGAAAAAAAACTAACTTGAGTGTGCTTCACACAAGTGAGTGGGCTTGACAAACCACCTGTTGAAACGCTCTTCTCTCTATATGCACCAGACACTTTACTCCAATCTTACAAAACAATGTTTACTTGGGAATATTTCCTTGTTATTTTCACGTTGTCTCCAAAAGGTTTAAACGAGGAGTTTGATATTCGTCCATTCCTTTAATGTTTAATTTGATATTTGGGTAAAGGTTTTTGGCTATATTTTGTTGCATTACTTTGGTATGTTTTTCTTGCCATGAATTATTAGGATTTGTTTTTTGCATTTTCACTTTAAATATATGTAAGTTGGGCGTCACGGTGGCGCAGTGGGTAGCATGATCGCCTCACAGCAAGAAGGTCGCTGGTTCGAGCCTCAGCTGGGTCAGTTGCATTTCTGTGTGGAGTTTGCATGTTCTCCCCGTGTTCGCGTAGGTTTCCTCCGGGTGCTCCGGTTTACCCCACAAGTCCAAAGACATGCGGTACAGGTGAATTGGGTAAGCTAAATTGGGTAAGCTAAATTGGCCGTAGTGTATGAGTGTGAATCAGTGTGTATGGATGTTTCCCAGTGATGGGTTGCAGCTGGAAGGGCATCTGCTGTGTAAAACATATGCTGGATAAGTTGGCAGTTTATTCCGCTGTGGCGACCCCTGATTAATAAAGGGACTAAGCCAAAAAGAAAATGAATGAATGAATATATGAAAGTTGTGTAATTTACTAATGTGTATGTGTATTTTTCTATTTTTTGTTGTGAGATAATGTATGAAATCATGTGATCCGGAAGTGTATAAAAAGAGAAACAAGCTGTGATAAATACTGTCTGCTGAAGAGCTGGTGTGCTCAATGTTACATGCTTTGTGTTAGCCTTTTTAATTTAATAAATTGGTATTTTTGGAGCTTTGGTGCTTTGGCTTGCTTTGGTGTTGCCGCCTTTTTGAATACATTACTTGTGAATGTACTACAAATCATGTTGCACTACTAACTTTTGCAACCTTTAAAATTATTTCCAAATAGAGTTCGCAAAGTCATCCTGTAAATTTATATTTAGAACCGCAATTTAAAATCGACGAAAAACTAAATATCGCGATGTCAGTTTTTTTTCCAGCATTGTGCAGTCCTACTTCATACCTTATCAAGAAGTCGAGCAGTTGTCCTGGGAGGAGGGCATTCAACTTCTTTCTGAACACACAGGTCGTCTAAGAACTTGCGCGTTTCTGTCAAAAACACACACAAAACTATTTTAGCAACAGAATAAAACCCCACCTCCCCACCTTTTGTGATGGTAAACAGATTTGTTTTCAAACATTTCTTTACCGTCACTGTCATAGGTGTCAGGAGGTGGAAACTTCACACCCAGCTCCTTCTCCAGCTCTTGGGTCATGCTGATTCGTCTGAAGGGAGGAGTGAAGTCTATTTCATAGGCTTGTCCTTCTGGACCATCAGGATGATATGTCACCTTATAACCTCCGGTAATGTACTTCACCATTCCTGTAAAAAAAACAAAAAACATCACTTGGTGTTTTCAGACACATCTTATTCAAATAGAAAATTAAATCTTGTATATTGATGGGATTACAAAATCATGTGAGGACTGTGCACTCCAAAATAAAGTAATATTTTTAAATCATTTGAATCCACTGCAGTTTGCCAGCATTTATCAGAAACTTTTGTTAACAGAAACTTTTTATCCATTTAACTATTTCAGTTTCATAGAAAGCTAAAGTGTTTTGCATATTTTTGGTTCTATTCCAATCATTTTCATTATTGAAGAATCCAGAGCCCAAGGTTTAACACACCTGAGAGAAGTTTCTCTGTGATTTCCATCAGGTCGTGATAGTCAGCATAGGCCATGTAGAACTCACAGGTGGTGAACTCTGGGTTGTGAGTGAGATCGATGCCTTCATTACGGAACTGACGGCCAATCTCATACACGCGGTCGATTCCTCCAACCACCAACATCTGAAACAATGATGAAGGTTAGATGTCATGCAGAACAACCTAAGAATCTGAGAACATCTGCGTGACACATTTACCTTATGGTTTGTTTATTTATTGCCACATTAGCAACTTATGGCTATTTCATGGCAAGATCAATGTGCATAAAAAGATTACATGATATCAACAACTTCATACCACTTTATATTTCAAAAAGAGATGATACACAAACTAATATATAAATAGAAATAAAGAAAGTTCATAACAATATATATTAAAAGTTAAATATGATTTATTTTCAGACTTAAAAAGGACTTATTTCTAAAACATTGGAAGAAATGGATTGATTACTGCAAAGTTAACAACCGCTGAACGCATTGAATCTGGAACAATGTAAGCTCTCAAATGTTGTCCCTTATTTTATTATTGGAAAAGATTTTCACTTGCCCTATCAAAAATGATTATAATTTAATACATTTAAAAATACAATAATAATAATAATAATAATTCAATAATAAAAAATCTAGGTCAGGTCAGTATCTTCAGCAGTAAATAAATGGAGATCCTTTAAACAAATTACTGTAAGGAAAGTAATTAAATGCTATTTTTAAATAAAAAGTTGAAAGTTTTACTCAGATTGGGATTGTTGGTGATTGTATGGGTGTTAATGGCCAGATTGGGTAGCTATACATGAACAAAGGAAAATTAAGACCTGTTAAAAATGATTTAAGACCTACAACACAATATTTCAGTAGATTTAAGACTTTTAGGGCCTACAATTTAGCTTTTGAGATTTAAGACATTTTAAGACTTTTTAAGACCCGGTGGATACCCTGTAAAATTCCATCCTGGCCATACCTTTTTAAAAACAGCCATCAAAGTGTTTTCATTATTAAAATCTTGTCTAATGCTACTTAAAAACTTTCACATTCTAATAAAACACGTTTTATAGTGACAGCAGCCTGACAGTAATTACATGTTGGTGGTGCATCACTATTCAATAAATACAACCTAATAAAGTCAACCTATGTGACAAATTCAACATCTGGTATAAAAACTCTGGTCTAAACAATTTTATTTGAAAAGTGTCTTTCATGTATATTTGGGTTCATTTCTTGTAGTTTTATTATTTATGCAGCTGTCCCATTCCGTTTGCCATTTTTCGTTTATATACAAATTAATTGTAGGTTTCAGATTGTTAAACATTCTGTCATTTACCTTATGGTAAAGCTCAGGAGCAATTCTCATGTAGAGGTTCATGTTGAGGTCATTGTGGTAGGTGATAAATGGTTTTGCTACGGCGCCACCAGGGATCAGGTTCATCATTGGGGTTTCAATCTGGAAAACATCATCAGATATGACAACCAATTAAACATGAGGGAACTGGGGAATCTCATTCAGCAGTAAACATAAATGCACTGCTTATTGTTTGCGGCGATCTCTCAATCTTGTGAAGGACATCTTTTACCTCCAAAAATCCAAGCTGGTCTAGAAAGCTGCGGAGATACGTGATAATCTTGGAACGGGTAACAAACTTCTGTCTCACAAAATCATTAAGAATCAGGTCCAGATATCGCTGTCGGAACCTGGTTTCCTAGAAAAAAAAAGATGTTCAAGTAGATCAGTACATGATCACTATCTGTATAATAGTTCATGTCTGCAATTTAAGTGATAGAAAACTTTCATTCAACCCTTTTTTATACATTCATTCATTCATTTTCTTTTCGGCTTAGTCCCTTTATTAATCTGGGGTCGCCACAGCGGAATGAACCGCCAACTTATCCAGCATATGTTTTACACAGCGGATGCCCTTCCAGCTGCAACCCATCACTGGGAAACATCCATACACACTCATTCACACACATACACTACGGACAATTTAGCCCACCCAATTCACCTATAGCGCATGTCTTTGGACTTGTGGGGGAAACCGGAGCACCCGGAGGAAACCCACGCAAACACGGGGAGAACATGCAAACTCCACACAGAAACGCCAACTGACCCAGCCAAGGCTCGAACCAGCGACCTTCTTGCTGTGAGGCGAACGTGCAACCCACTGCGCCACCGTGCAGCCCCTTTTTTATACACAAGATGAAATCTAACATTTGCCCTGTGCTTCCATGATCGTTCCTGAGAAAATGCTGCATAACACATATAGTACATTGAATAAATTCACTAACAAGCATCTTCTCTCCAAATCTGATAATCTGTAAACACTAAAGTTTTGGGTGAAAGTTAAACAGTCCCTACAGGATTTTGCAGGGACTTTTGTTTTATATATTTGTGGCCTAAAATAACTGATTTTGTGACAACTTCTCAAAACTTATGCCATTATTTGCTTCAAATCTTGTGTTTTGCTGAGAAAATACACAAATATGATTTTTTTTATTTATTTAGTTTTACCTCAAGAATCAAGACTGGTTAAAGTTAATGCACAGAGCAGCAAACGCCATATTAAAAAAACAAAAACAAAACAGTACTTAAACATAATTAATGAAAATGATAAAAATGACTCAAGTGAACAAGAGTACATTTTATGACACATTTAAGCGCTTAAACACTTTGTAGTGTCAAATAAAGTTGAACCAAAGTGTACTTTAAATAATGACAAACAAACTAAACCACATGTTAATTGCCGAATTATACCTGTAATGCTTGACTACTTATAATGTTGGAAGTTAATTTAATTTATTTTAAAACTACCAAACTACCTGAATTATCTTTACAAATGCGCAATTACAAATATTTAAGGACTGGCAGCTTTTAAGTGTCTTCTACAGAAAATATGCTTTTGCCTACGCTGGTCAAAAAACTATGTCAGTTATTTTTATTTATTTATTTATTTTTTCTAAAATTCAATCACTTGCATTTTAAATATATTCAAACTAGAACACATTTTTTTGCACATTTTCTTAAATATTTTGTAGGGGTTTTTCAACTTTATTAGGATAGGACAGTGGAGATTACAGACAGAACAGCATTGAGAGCAGAGAGAGAGAAGGATCATCAAAGGACCTTGAGCCGAGAATCGAACTCAGGTCACGGTGAGCACCTCCATGTCGGCGCACTTAACCACTAGGCTATTAGCACTGACAACTATATGCATTTTTATTGAATTGCATTTAAACAGCACATTTTAAAATACATTATTATGGCTACCCCAGCCCCCAAAAGGTTGCAGACAAGGAAACATAAATCAGAAAGAGAGATATAATTTCCAAAATGATTTAAAATCATAGCTTTACCTTGTCTTTCAGGCCAAAGTGAAGGTGTGGAAGCATATGAAGACATGGAGACAGCAGGGTCATCTCCACTGGGATGATGCTCAACTCCCCCTTCTTTGTCTTGCCAGGATTCCCCCGGACCCCGATGATGTCTCCACGCCTCAGTTTATTGTTGATGTGCACAAACGCTTCTTCTGATGTGTAGTTTCTAAGAACAGAACAATGAAACACTGGTTATGCGAGTATATGATAAAAGATAAAAAGACTACGGTGGCCGAGAAAATGTGCTGCATCTTAAGAACACATGCATATTTTAATTTATAAATATTTTTATCATATACACTTATATTTTACATCTTAATATAAACAATTTCTCAAATATATGCATGTATGCGTGTATTTATTTATATGCATAATATACAGCACACACATATATATTATGTCAAAACAAACATTTATTTGAGATTAAAGACGATTAATCTTTGCCCAGCACTATTTTTTTTATACTATTCTTATTCCATTTGACACAATTTAACTTAAGTTTAACTTCAATTTAACAATAAAATTTTTAACGATGCGAAATTATTTTCATTAACCTTGAATTTATATTTACTTGAGGATATTAAGTTAATTTAGCTATCTTATTTAATAATGTTTCACAGTTAATCGTAAGTTTATTTAGGCTAATAATATGACAAAGACAAAGGAATCGTTTAATCAGGGTGTTAAAATAAACAAACACAAAAACTTCAACTTTCAGGTCACCTACAACTACAATGACCAATAGTTACTGCACAATAAGCAAATCCCAGCCGGCTCCGTCACTTTTTTCAGTTGCAGCACATTGAGCTCTCTCGGCCACCGTGAAAGACTGTGAAAAGAGGTGGAAGAGAGAGCAAATCAGACCTGGAGTTGGCCATGACCTGTAGCTTGACTCCTTCTCCACGCAGGTCATAGAACAGCAGCTTTGCACCTGAAGCCCTCTTAGCGTGAACACGACCTTTCAAACAAACAAAAAAACATTCAAAATTTCCAGGTTTTTGCAGGGACATTTTTTTTAAAATATCTGCGGCAATAACTAATTAATAATTACTCAGTAGTTAAAGGAATAGTTAGACTTTAACAAGGAAGACTTAAAATAAAGTGCATCTAAAAAATTTTTTCAGAATTTAAAATTGTAAATAAATGATTTTGTAAAACAAAACAAAACAAAAAATCTGCATATTTCTTCAGTTTCCTTGTTTTTTGCAGTTAAAGATATTAAAATAAACTCAGACATCCATTCAGTTTGCTTGCAATTTCTTCATACATTATCAAAAAGGCTCAGAAAATTTTACATCAAATGTATATATTTGTATTATACATTTGTACACATATACAGTCAAGCCCGAAATGATTCATTCCCTTGTCACATTTTGACTTAAAAGTTACTTTTATTCAACCGGCAAGTTGGTTTTTTTTTTACCAGAAATGACACAGGCTTCTACCAAAAGATAAGACGACGATGTACAAGAGGTATCATTATGGAAAAAACCTATTGCTCAGCTTTTATTTACATTTTATTACTTTTATTTATTAATTACACTAATTTTCATTAACAAAAAATAATACATAAATAACCTGGTCATCCAGATGAATATGGATAATAACATCACAAGTTTAATAAAAAAAAATACAAATACAAATAATAAAAATAGCAAATAAATAATAAAATAAAATATTATTCAAGATAAAGTTGATTATTACTCTATACCTAGTGGAAAAAATAATGAAAATTCCGGAGAAGCAATGTATTTACACTTTTAGAAACATTTCACTTTCTTAAATAATCTAGAAGTGGACCCCAAGTTTTATAGAAGTCACCAGAAGTTCCTTTTATCGTGTGCCTGGTTTTTATTTTAGTTTAACAAAATGAAAAATGTCTTTATACAACAAAGAATAGGTAGGGGGTGTTGGCGATTTACAATTGAATAAAATGAAACGTCTTGCAAGAAATGTTACAAAAGCTACAACACGAGTCTTATATTTGGAAATCTTAGGGGATAGAGAAAGGGGGCCACATTTCAGTTTCTGCAGAAAATCACTTCAATGCATCCCTATTTAAAATCCAAGTAGAAAACCTTTACCTGATAAATTGAGGACAACATCTGTCAAGAGGTCTCCAGGCTGAAGGTGGTTATAGCGCTCAATGAACTCAGTAAGAGACAAGTCCACGTGAAATTTGTGAGGGTAAGGGTCTTCAGCTGTTCCCTTCAAGGCTTGAATGGCTTGTGAACGTATCTTGAAGTATTGCTGTATTAAAATAGAGCAGTAAAGTAAATCGGTTACAAAAGACACTATGCATGAATGCTTTATCATTTAGAGTCAGTGGCCACCACAATTTCCAGACCAATGCAAATTATAAACATAAAAAAAATAAAATAAAAAAAAACATGATATATTTTTTATTTTATTAATGAATAATGTACATTAACTGCAACCACACTATTTAGAAGAAACATGAGCTATTTATATGAAATTACATGTATTTCTGTAGTAATTGCTATTATTTACTTTACTTTTGAAGCCATACAAGTTTTTTGCATTTGTATTTAAATCAGTGTTTTTCTTTTCCCAGAATCACTGACTTGTCTTTTCCTGAATTAGTGTAATTTTTATTAATAGTCTGCATTTAATATTTATTTGATATTTAGGAATAGATCATTTCTTCTTAGTCACTTTGTTGTGTTTTTGACATATGTATTACTATGTAAACGTCAATACAGCTTAACTATTTTTTTATTTTAGACCTACTTGCTTCACAACTAGCTGAAATCAAATGATTAGACATTCTTAACATGCTTCTTTTTTCAGCTAACAGTTATTTCAAGTAGCTTTTGTTTTAGTTAAATAGAAACCTGATTTATATTTCTTTCAGTTTTTCATAACTATAAAAGAAACTCTGCGGTTAGACTAGGTGCTACATCTGAGCTTATTGTGATCCACAAATGCACCAAAAATTAAGTGATTAAAAGCATTCAAACTAAACGAATTTTTATTTTCATCCCCAAAAATCGAGCTCAAGATACAGCTAATGTCAACTCAAACTGTAAAATCTGCATTTCTAGAAAAACAAACCATGATATATTATTAATTTTATATGTTTGCCAATATGTTAAATGTAGAGAGATTTCATTTACAAATCAAGATTTGGTCAGATACCTATATATTAGGCCATACTGATTATAAACAACAGCATGGATTGCACAGTTAATGCACTACTGAATTATTGTTCTGCCTATTTATGCTGTCTAAACCACAAACAAAAAAAATATAAGGAAGCTGCTAAATCATTTGGGGAAGAGCTTAGAAGATGCAATATTTTGACAAAATGAATCAAGCAGGTGATAAATGATACAGATGAGCAGTATTATTTAAGAAATTAGCCTAATATTTCATATAAACAAACAAGAATGTGTCAAAAATCTTGCAATGGAAATCCTGGTTCAGTTTGGTCAACCGCAAACACCGATTGAACAAACTATATATATATATTGTTTTTTAAACAAATCTCTCCTGCTTAATTTGTTATAACCTTTGGCAGCCTATTATACTCTTAATAATACTCTTAATTTCTGATCTGACCGATTAGTACAGTTAAAACATGACAATAATTGATCCTTTTCAGCAGCAATAATCACCATAACAGGCATATTGTTTCTGGTCGGTTCTGCAAATGCTGTTGTTGAAGTCAAAATGATTAGCCCTCTTGTGAAACTTGGATTCTTTGTTAAATATTTGCTTAACGGAGAGAAGATGTCTTGATTTTGTCTTTGCTATGATGACAGTACAATTGCAATTTTAAGGCTTAATAGGTTATTATATTAACTAGGCAAGTTATTGGACAACAGTGGTTAAATCTGTAGCCAATCGGGAAAAAAATGACATCTTAAGGGAGCTAATAATATTGACCTTAAAAATTGTTTTAAAATAAATTTAAAAACTGCTTTTTATCCAGCCAAAAAATTACAGAAAATACTGTGAAAATTCCTTTGGTCTGTTAAACAGCACACACACAAAAAAAGAATAAACATTTCTATTTAATAATTTTGACTTTACCTGTTTGTTTACTACAGGTAATAAGGAAACGTTATATAATTTAATATTCTAATCATGTGTGATCTACAGCTTTTAGCTCTGATACTTTATCAGAGTCAATTCTTTCTGAATTCACGTGGCAGATATGTGACTTCCATATTCGCTACTCATCATACATTGGGGTCCAGCGTTTCCTCATCTGCCCCGTATGCATTCTGCTGTGGCTTGTCATTGGTCTCCTTCTGTTCCAGCTGCTCTTTGACCTTGGCTTCCTTCTCAGCTGCTTTCTTCTCAGCTTTCATGCGCCTTTTCAGCTCACTGTGAACACAGAAGAAAGAAGCTCAATCACCTGTTTGGTAACAATACATGTTCTAAGTTGAACACTTAAGTCTTTAGCAAGCACTTTTTTAGTGACAAAAGGTTGGTATTCACATTTAATGGAAACACCACCAACCTTTTGTCACTCTTCCAGCGTATTCCTTGAATAAGGTTTTGCGCGCCGGGAAGAGCAAGCGTCCGCGGCCTGAACGCTTGCAGTCTGCATATTCTGACCAGAGTCAACATGATGCAAACGTCCTATTTGATGAATCAAGAAAAATCAGCGTCAGATTTATTGCACCCTTACTAAAACACATTTTGGTACACTGCAAAGAAGCTATAATTTGGCGTCACTATCAGGAATTAGGATTTACGGTCACAAAAAAATTTGGGTGGTAGGGCTGCACGATATCGGAAGAATCTGACATTGCAATATATTGTTTTGCTGCAATATATACTGCGATATGAATATAATTTCAACAAATGACTTCAATAGCTCTATTTGGAAAGATTCCTTTCATTTAGATCGACTGGGATGATCAAGTCTTTTTCTATGTGCATAAACTATAATAAATTACAAGCAAACATAAACAAACAAACAGTGCTTTATGGTTTTCTGGGGAGCCTAACAGTATTCAAGTACAGAAATTGAACAATCAAATGTAAAATAACATGGTCATCATTGAATTAATAATTAAAAAATAACAATATTTAATAATATTTTCATCTTTTACTCTTTAATAAATCATATAATCCTGCGATGTTACTATTGCGGATACACGCACTGTGATATCGATGCTCAAACGACATACTGTTCAGCCCTATTTGGTAGTATAGTTTTTTTTCCTCCACCCAAATAACTTCTATATGATTTCTAAAATAAGCCTACAGATCTATAATTTCTCAAAACTGTAATGCAAAATAGAGCCCATGTAGTTTTCTGATGATGTGCCAAAATTGTGTTTACAAAACTGCTCTCAGGTTTATCCATTGTCAATTTTAACTTAATATTCACACAGTAAATACTGTTTTGCCATTTTTACAGTACATTTAATATCCATAATTTGATAAATAGCCAAAAAGGAGCTTTTTTTTTTTACTTAACCTACATTCACTGTATAAAGTTTGAACAAATCATTTCCTTTATAGACACCATTCAAATGTTTATAGTTCAACGAAGAATTAGACATTAATAATCTATTATAACGTTAAAAGGTCGATACAAATCCTGCAAAACGATTCAGTCATTCAGTTAGACAAACTTACACTTAAACCTACCTTATGGCTTCAGTTTTCAGGTAAAAAATGAGCTCAAATTCAGATTAAATTAAAAATAATTCCAGATATGATACAACAGTTTTTTTCTAACATGATAAACACAGCAGATCACAAATGAATCGTACTTTTTGAGTCGAAATGATTCAATGACTCGTTTGAATCGGTTCATTCTTTATCAGATTCGCACTGACCCCCAAAATCGAAAGTATTTTAGTGTAGTTAACTGACAGAAGCGCAGAAAAGATTACTTTAACATACTAAACGCATTTAAGTTACGATAACAAATGTTAACTAATTCTCGACGTAAAATAATCGCTGAAAGTTATTTCTTAACGGTCACGGAAATGATTCTGAAGTGAACACGCCATTAGCTTTCAATAGAGCGCAACGGAATGAAGGGGGGTGAAGTGAGGACGTGTGTGTAATTTGAAGATTAATCTAAGTAAAACAGACTGTTTACTGACTCTGAAAGATTCTGACAAGAGAGTAGCATTTTCACAAACTCAACATACGATGAATCACGCTGTCATTCAGTCGCGTTCACGCAAAACGAACCACGTTGCGTGTCATCACAACGGATCTCACAGGACAACACTGAGTATAAACGCCACACAACGCACACAGTCCAATTTATCTTAGGCTTCACTTAGCATAAAAGCACCCTAAGCGCTATAATGGTGAAAATGTCTATACTTTTTGCTGAGTTTGTCCCCATCCACCACAGCTCCGTCTGCCATCTTCTCCACGCTCACAGCAGGACAGTGAAGCCAGATATAAACAACACTGCAGCAATAAAACCGGCTTCAACCACACTTCACTGTAAAGGTTGCGTTGCTTGAGGTTGCATCACTTCCTTTTCTCGTAAGTGGTTTGTTTTTTGAATAAATGTTTGCATGTTAAGATGAACAACACCAATAAAAATGTCATTCATTAACTAATAAAACTGTAAAATATATGAAAATATGATGAATCCGTAAAATATACACAAACATGTTAAAAAGAAGTCATGAACTGTGTATTTACTGAAAATGATTATTCCGAAATTATCGGTCATTTATGTCTATATTAATATTAATATTATTAATTACTATATTAATTCGTAAATTATTTATTTATATACTTTTATATTAAAGCATACCTTCCCGTCACATCTTTTTAACAATAGGCTACATATATACACCCAGCTTATGAAATGTTCTGTTATGTTGCATCAGTTATTATTAAAACACAAACAACCGTCACATTACTGTGATTTAATTATGAAATCTATCATTGTTTAATTTATTTCTGTGATTTAAAAATAACCATAAACATCTTTTAAAGTTTTTTTTTTTTCATTTGAAATTAGAATTAGTACCTATTTTTTTATTACTATTTAAGCTGTAAATTATATACCACATGGTCTTATTATATATGGGTAAAAACTGGTATACAAGAGCTTTAGTGGCATGTTGGTACTAGTGTTATTTTTATTTTAATAATTACTGTAATTAATGTCAATCTAATTTATTTTGAAATAATTACCAATTAAATGGGAAATTATTCAATAATGAATATATTCAGTAACGGATATATTTGTTTTATAAAAATGAAAGAAAAAAAGAAAATATTTGAAATACTAAAGTGTTTAAACCAGTGTTATTTTTAACCAGTGTTATTTTTAACCAGTGTTATTTTTAACCAGTGTTATTTTTAACCAGTGTTATTATTAGGAAATAAATACAAAAACACTTGAATACATTAAATGATGGACATTATTTAACATATTTTTTCCACAAGACTAAGTAAAGCATACATTTGTATTAATATATAATAAGCTTTCTATGAATATGAATTCCCTTTGATACATTTTACTTGCTTAACGTTACAAAATAATATTTGACGTTAGACTTAGAAAGAGAACAGTGACCTCTAATGTTCAGAAAACCTTACTGCAGTTCACATCATTCATTGCAAATACAGGAAATAACCCAAATGACAATAAAGTATTCATTCATTCATTTTCTTTTCCACTTAGTCTTTTTATTAATCTGGGGTCGCCACAGCGCAATGAACCGCCAACTTATCCAGCATATGTTTTACGCAGCGGATGCCCTTCCAGCTGCAACCCATCACTGGGAAACATCCATACACACTCATTCACACACATACACTACGGACAATTTAGCTTACCCAATTCACCTATAGTGGGGGTAACCGGAGCACCCGGAGGAAATCCACATGAACATGTGGAGAACATGCAAACTCCACACAGAAATGCCATCTAACCCAGCCGGGACTCGAACCAGCGACCTTCTTGCTGTGAGGTGACAGTGCTAACCACTGAGCCACCGTGTCACCCTGATAATAACTCTCCACACATTAAAAGATATGACATAAAAGAAACAAAAAATATATGTTAGAATTATGAGTTTTAATCCAAATCTATCATAGGCATTGATTCTATAATGTGAAAATATCTCGAGACACAAAAATAAATATCTTCTAAAAAGATGTATAGTGTAAAAGTAAATATTCACATAAATATTGAGTATTATAGGAGAAAAAATACAATTAGTATCATACAGAGATGAAGACAAATCACACAAAAAAGTCAGTTTCCAGTTCCTATTCACAGTTCTTCCCCATGCAGAGATATACGAGAGCACCCTTCCAACAAAATGTCTCCAACAACAAAAAAGAGAGCATAAAATAGTCTCTACTAAAAAGTAGGCATTAAAAATCACCCAAGTTTCTGAGCGAAGAAGATGGTCTAATATTTGACTTTGAACACCAAACATAGCAGGCTCAAACGAGTCATTTCTGTGACATTACAGAGAACAGCTCCCTCATAATGTATAGATTCGTCCATATGCTAACAATCTGCCAGCTAACTTCACATTAGCATATTAGCTAGTTTGGCAGCTGTACATCATGTCTGTACAAACATTACCTCACATAATGTTTCTCTACATTCAAAACTCACTTCATAACCAAAATGTACAGACATTGAACCGACTGAGCCACAAAACTGGCCGTTTTATTGTAAAAGTAGATCAAAGATTCGACATTGCATTCAGTTGATGATGGCTATTTATTGGCTTATAGTTTTAGATCTTAACAATCATAAGTACAGCTGTGGTGAAAAATCATCAGAGAAATTGATTCAGCATCAATTCTGAAATTGTAAAAATTCGTCGCTATTTTCTTTTGAATGGATTCTTAGTTATTAGCAACAGATGGCGCTCTAGGCTTGTTTTTAATATGATGGCCCTCTTGGCTAGTTATTAACAGCAGACTGTGCTCTAGGCTAGTTTTTTAACAG
>CAIGQV010019101.1:6873834-6894277 GCA_903798115.1 Danio jaintianensis
TTATTAACAGCAGACTGTGCTCTAGGCTAGTTTTTTAACAGAAGATGACGCTTTAGGCTTGTTTTTAACAGCAGGCGATGCTCTAGGCTAGTTTTTTTTAACAGCATACGGCGCTCTAGGCTAGTTTTTTAACAGCAGATGGCGGTCTAGGCTACTTTATAACAATTGACGGTGCTCTAGGCTAGTTATTAACAGCAGACGACTGTCTAGACTACTTTTTTAACAGCAGACGGTGCTCTATGCTGGTTTTTTAACAGCAGATGGAGCTCTAGGCTAGTTTTTAACAGCAGACGGTGCTCTAGGCTAGTTATTACCAGCAGACAACTGTCTAGGCTAGTTTTTTAACAGCAGATGGTGTTCTAGGCTAGTTTATTTTTACCAGCAGATGGCGCTCTAGGCTAGTTTTTTTAACAGATGGAGGAAGAACTCAAGAAAGGGTTCTTGTGTGTTTAGCTGAATCATGCAAGTTGGCATTTATGCCAGGAGATTAATGTAAACAGCTCATTAATATGAATTTGTTTAAACCTTTCCTAACTTGTAAGGAATTAGACACAAGCAGAGTACAGGTGTTATCTGCTGTTAAATGGTCATGAAACACACCTCTTTCGGTTCAAGTCTACCATAGAATTTTTAAAATGCAGATGGGTGTAGAAAGCTTTGAGCTTAAGGTAGGCAAACTGTCATCTGTCCGTGGCCTAAATTTCAATACAGAATTGTAGAAGCTGATACTTCTGACAACACTACCAGCACTGTGACCCATCATTAACGGCTATCTTAATTGATGTTCAACACTATAAATCTGTTAAAATCTCAGAAGATTTGATCACGGGCTTCAAGACCCTTTAAAAACTAAGCTCAGAATCCATTCAAGAGATTAGGGATTCATTTTGGAAATCTCAATCAATGCAGAATTGAATTCTCAAATGATTTTACGCCACAGCTCTATAAGTGATAAAAGCTAATTCTGCTACAAAAGATAAAAGGCTGCTTCCCCAGCATATACAGCATTAGTGTGTACTGTGAGTCAGAATATTCAGACAACTTGTCAATAATACTGGTTGAACAATCCCTTCTTATTTGCCAATGAAAGCAATCTGCCCTGTTCCAGCGTGCCAGACACCGGGAAATATATTAACATAAAATAACCCACTACAATGATTCTCAGCATCAACCATTAATATTTTAGAATCAGCATTAGAATGACACACGTTTAGAGGTATTATCACACATATATAGGACACTCGTACATGCAAAACAGACACCAAGCTAAATGAGATGGCAAGAAATGACGTATGTAAACCAAAATCAAAAATAAATATAAGACGCTATTTGTTTTTCAAATTGCTGATGCTTGTCTGATGTTTTACCAGGAATGTGCATTTCTAATCTGTAATATTATACAAATTAGTCTAAAACACACAGAGAATCTAAAGAGATAAAAGACAAAATAATTTAAACAGTAAACATTGAGATAAAGCTTGATGAAATCAATGAGACAGAAGCAACTAACCACACTGAAAATACATACATATATATATATAAAGTGCTAGGAGGAAAATGCAAAACACATTTTGATATTTTCTTTCCCCGTTTGACTAAATACAAGTTTTTTTAATAGCTTATAGATACCCAAGTGTACCGAGACAAAAAGGTTTTAATAGAAAATGTGTTAAAAATACAATTCTCACTCTTCAGACTACTTCTATTAGGCATTCTTGATTATATGTTGCTAAAAATAGACCTCACAAAGTTACCCAAGGCTCGGTGAGAAAGTGTGGTGTCTGCAGATCATGTTCAGGCACAACTGCGGTCATCCCATGTGTCCTGATCTTCTCAAAAAGCTCTCTTTGTCACTTTAGATATACTCAAGGCAACATTTTAGTTCCTCAAACTGCATGCCTCAGATTTCCAGGTGCTTTAAAGGAATTGAAGGTACTTTGATATATCAAGTGCCTGCTTATTCATGATGGGGTTGCAGAACCACTAGTTCATGTACTTCTTGAGGTTTTCCTTTGGGTTCTGCAATCGTGCCAACAAACTGTGGCTCAAAATTTGTATTAAATGGATTTAGTTGTGATTCTGCCAAATTTGTCAACAGGCAAATATGTGATCTCTTCGTAAATGTGACAACTCAGTGTTGCTCCATAAGGGGTGTAAGCTAAATGTCTCTTATATCCAAAATATCCAAAATAGAGCATACCCAAACATCCAATATTCATTCATTCATTCATTCTCTTTTCGGCTTAGTCCCTTTATTAATCTGGGGTCGCCACAGCGGGATGAACCGCCAACTTATCCAGCATATGTTTTATGCAGCGGATGCCCTTCCAGCTGCAACCCATCACTGGGAAACATTCATACACACTCATTCACACACATACACTACGGACAATTTTAGCTTACCCAATTCACCTATACTGCATGTCTTTGGACTTGTGGGGGAAACCGGAGCACCCGGAGGAAACCCACGCAAACACGGGGAGAACATGCAAACTCCACACAGAAATGCCAACTGACCCAGCCGAGGCTCGAACCAGCGACCTTCTTGCTGTGAGGCGAACGTGCTACCCACTGCGCCACCGCGTCGCCCAACATCCAATATGTCTGCAAGAAATATTTATAATCAAGGGATTTCTAAAGTACCAACTTCAGTACAAGTTTGTACTAAAATCTAAAAAATGTCCATGTTCTGCTAACATTTAAGCACTTTTAAAGATGTTAAAGACAGTTGATTGGCCATTGTGTTCACAGATATGACTGTGATTGGCTACAATCATCATCGCTTGACGGTTTTCATTGAGCGCTTACAGAGAAACACAGACGCTTCAGCGTTTGAAAGCCATGTAAAGCCAGGTTCACACTGCCAGTGACATTTTAGGCAATTTAAGTCACCAATGGATGTTACTCAGAGTTGCTTATGCTGGACACACACCACAAGATAATCTTGGCTGATTTTGAGTTGATTCCTCCTCTTCCAACAATCCTAGAAATATCCAAATTATCTTGGTAGTTCTTTTTCAGTCTTTCCTGTGATGTGAGGTGTGTTAAGAGTGACTTAATCTGCTTGGAAGAACGTCAGAGAACAGTAATGGAACAGCTCAAAGTGAAATTGATTTGGACACATGGGATAGAGGATCAGCTTGTCAATTTGTGGCAAGAGGCCGAATGATTATTCGTTTATTTATTTATTTGTCCACCATGTTTATTCTCATGTCTCGAAAGAGGTTACGAGATTTCTGGTTGAAGATCTGTTGGTGTGTGTTGTGTTCATTTGCATTAACTTGAAGCATTCTCAACTTTCCTGTGTTGCTGGACACACCCACATCTGGTCACCAACAGTTGCTGTCACTTATATAGCCAGAGATTGGTGAAAATCGCTAGCTCTCAATTGAAATAAATGAGATCATGTCACGTTGGTCACTGGTAGTGTGAACATGGCTTAAGCGCATGGTGAAGAGCATCAAGCGATGATCATTGTAGTCAGTCATATTTGTTGAGCGCATAAACACAATAAACAATCAACGGTGTTCATGGATCCACTTAGCAGCACTCAAAATACAAAGGGAAATACTCTGGTATCACCACATATTTTAAATTTCAGTACAGATTGGTACCAAAGTCGGTACTACTGACATCCCTGCTATAGTCAATTATGGAATGAAGATATCAGGCAGGTACTCCTTGAAGGCGCTAGTAGGAATGGGAGATGTTATTGCCTTGCTCCTGAAGGCTCACCAGAAGGTCATCAATTTTCTCCATGTTCTGAGAGGTTGTCAAGGTGCTCTGGACAGCTCCAGGGTCTGGCATAGCCTGCCCAAGCAAAGACTGGATTTGACCATCGCTCTCTTGCTGACTCTGTCCAGACTGATTGATGGTAATTATCTGATTAGACAGTGTAGATCCTTGGCTGTTCATGAGTTGACGGCACTCTGCAAAAAATAAAATCATTAGAATGAGTTTTAAAATATGAGACTTGAGACAAACAGGTAAGCATGTTCAAGAATATTGCCTAACCATTCTGGATCTCAAAGAGGAATAGGTCTGTCTGCGGATCCTGGTTGGGCTGGTTGAGACTCCCACTCATTGTGGTCTGAAAGAGTTGACCAGGCTGTTGCACTGGAGAGGAAGTGCTTGTCTGAATGCCGCCTACATCACCCTGTGGTGCAAAAAGGGCTTCTTGAGTAGTCATCCCCCCTTGCATGTTGGACTGGGTCATGAAGAGATTTACAGACTGTGAAGAGCCTGGACCAGAACTTGGTGCCAGTTGCATTGGCTGCTGGTCTTGGAAGATGGGCTTATTTGATGACAGGTTGACCACCATTGCTGTCTGATCCTGAAATGTCATTGGTTCAGATGCCTCCTGCTGCCTCACGGTGACCAGACCAGCCTGAGCGAAGGGAAGGGGAGTGTTCTGTTGCTCTGACGAAGCTAGGCTGCTATTGTTCATTGATCCCATCTGTACTTGGCCACCAAATAACAGATTGGAGGATTGCTCTTGTGTGATTGAAGAGTTTAAGGATCCAAGGAGTAGACCAGCCTGCTGCTGCTGACCAGGGGCGAGTTTGCTTGGTGATTGGGAGATGCTCTGGAACATGGAACCAGGTTGGGCATGCTGTGGGGACTGCTGCTGATTCATCGGAGTGCCTTGCTGAATGGGGGACAGTTGGGTTGGAGTCTGAAATACCGATGGCGCCTCAAGAGATGTCTGCATGGAAGTGAGGAATGCTAGTTGCTGGGGCTGGTTGGCATTAACAGTAAGTTGAGCTGGTACAGTATTCTGGGAAAGAAACATACTAGCTGCAGAGGGCTGAGCTTCTGAAGACATGTTGGACCCACTGAGAACCGAGAGATTACTTTGGAAAATGGAAGCCTGGACCTGATCCTGGTTGGGAGAGGTCTTCTGTGTGTGGAAAAGAGACTCCTGGGGGCTTTGAGCTTCAGTCATGGCTGTAGTGTTGTGGAACATGGAAGGAGAGGAATGACTGGGTTGTTGCTGAAGAAAGCCAGCTCCTTGTTGGAACAAGGTTGCTTGCTGCTGCTGTTGTTGTTGTTGGGATGGGGTGGGCTGGAAAAGGGAACTTCCATTCTGCACCATACCCTGGGAAGAGCTCTGCTGCTCTGAACTACAATGTATTTGAACCTGGGGCTGAAAGAGTTGATGTTGAAGGTTCTCCAGAGCTTGCTGCTGGTGGTGGTGCTGTTGCTGCAGCTGGATTCGCTGCTCTTGATGCTGGATGTGCTGCTGCTGTTGCTGAATTTGCTGCTGTTGTTGGTGGATTTGATGCTGCTGTTGTTGGATTTGCTGTTGCTGCTGTTGAAGCTGATGTTGTCTTTGCTTTGACAGTGAATTCTCACTCTGGAGTTGTATGCTGCAGTATCCTTTCGCTTGCAGCTGCCGCACGGCCTGCTCCAGTTGGGCCACCTCATCTGGAGGTAGAAGAGAGAGCTGTTGCTGCGGATTGTCATCTAATTGCGAAAGACCCACTACTGAACTGCCACTGCTGCCCGGCATCTCCTGTCCAAGACTGTCTCTGTGTTCCAAGAGGAATGGCTGAACTCCTTGCTGGAGAAGAGATTTATTAGGCACATGGAAAGAGCCACTGGATACAAGATTCTGTTCCTGGATGGTGCTGAAAGGTTCTTTGTTGGAAAAGACTGAATTCTGAGATTGATCTTGTTCTCTTGTTGGGTGTGCCAATGGACTGGAAAATTTGCAGTCATTGGTGGAGATCTCAGTACTCATGTCTAAGGCTTGCTGGGCTGAATTGATGACATCAGAGGTCTGTTGAGTTGCAAACGACAAATATATGGATTTTATTATACCTAATTGCATTATACCGAATTATACCAAAATGCTTGTTGCAGTACTGATTTATTTGAATGGTTTCTGTCTTGTGATTTGTACAAACCTTGAAGGCCGAGGGGTTACTGGAGACCTCCATCGGGGTGGCCTCTTCTCGTTTAACAAGAGGTAAGCCTGGTGTCATCACGGCAGTATCAATTACTATATGAAACAACAGACTTGATGCTAGTTACAATTACAGGTAACATGCTAGCAAACATTATGCTATGCTAATATTCACATAGATGATTGCTTACCTTTAATTTGTTCAAAACAACAAGGTGTCACTGGAGGCAAGTCCTCCTTTTTTACAGAAGAATCGACCGCTGAAAAAAATCGAGATCTGTCATCAGTCATTAGTCATTATCTTATTAGTAGTGACTCCAAGACCTAATATGGTTGGGTAGGACAAGGGAAACATCCATGTGCTGGTGTGCTTCCAGGAGCAGATTTGGGAAAATGTAGTGGAGATTAAACTGACCTGGCTCTGGAGTGTATGTAAATTGTTGAACATCATGTGAACGTCCAGCATTCGTGACAACATAGATACCAACAGATATAGGAGATGTGATAGCTGGATTTTGATATGGAGGGACTTTGACAATAAGATGATTCTAAAAAAGGAGAAAGTCAAATAGT
Organism: Danio jaintianensis; assembly: GCA_903798115.1. Classification (NCBI taxonomy): domain Eukaryota; kingdom Metazoa; phylum Chordata; class Actinopteri; order Cypriniformes; family Danionidae; genus Danio; species Danio jaintianensis. The sequence goes on from CAIGQV010019101.1 coordinate 6,880,316, forward strand.
TAGACAGTGCACACTTTTTTCTGCAGTTGAACCTGACTATTTTTCTCTTCACAACATAATAATGACATGTAATTACTGTGTAAAATCGGATGGTTTTTGCGTAATTTACAGAAAAAGGTTAAGACATAATATAGGACATGAAATTTATAGCAATTTTAAAATTCGCCAAATATATTGCAATGTTGGATCCTATACAAAAGTATAATAGAATTACTGTAGATGTTACCTAGATCACTGTTGACATATTAGTGCAAATCATTGCAAAAACTGATATATTCAAAAACAATCACTCAAAAAGAACCTAAATCTTTATTATGAACCTTTGTGTATCTAGGTCACCATTCTGCAGTTCTTTCTAAATTAAAGTCAGGCAACAATTGGGGACACAAATATCTGTGACCTGTGTAAATCTTCCTCTATTTTTACAGTGCTTGATCATCCCACACAGTCAAATAATAGACAGAGCAGATGCTATGGCTTACCTGATGGAAAAACTCCATGTCAATGTCAGCCTCTGCCTTCCAGGACTTATCATCTGCTACAATCAAACAGCCAGAGGTTAAACAGTGCAAGAGCTAGGAAAAGCAACATGAAACTTTTTCACATGTAGAGATACCTGAAGCGTTCTCCTGAAATATGACCTTGGCTCCTTTGAGAAAGTTTTTTCCAATAATAAAGACTTCATTCCCACCTTTAACCGAACAGCTGTGTAAACTCTTCTTGAGAATCTCAGGTACTCCTGCAGGCTGGGCTATAAAAAAAAAAAAACCAATCGGAGGAAAAGAGAGAAAGAGACCATTAGACAACCAGGGCATTTCTGCACATTATGTGTGGGCCAACACATCCATATACCACCAGGTAAGTTTGTGACTACAGAAAAAAAAAGTTAATTTTGTTTTGTATCCAAACAAGAATACCAGGAAAAGGCAATGGTATTATGCTAGTAATGCATAACCAGAAGTGCGTTTACCTAGACAATTAGGCAGGTGCGTATTCTTGCTTTTAAAGCAATGCTACAGTTCTGGCATAGGGCATTTTCAGATTGTTTGTTTTGTTCCAAAACAAGATTTAAATTATGACAGTGTTGCATTTTATTCTTGGTTCATTTCACTTTCAAAAGGCCACATTTCAAAGTGCATTTAATTGTGTTTACTTAAGTCACATGTGAGTACACTTGGTCCACCGTCATCCCTCCAGATTCCCGGATTTCAACTGCAATGACTAATGTGTTTATTCACTTTTTATGCATGTACTACTTTCCCAATATAAATGATGATACCTCTAGGCTCATTGTTGGGTCAGATTTTTATTTAGTTTTCAATCAGGTTGAGACCAGATTGTTCATGCAATCACTGACCAATTATTTTGGTGAGAGTGATCATATATGCCTAAATGAACTGAACTATGGAAGAAAAATCTAATTACATACACTACAACTAAATGGGGCGCCATGGTGGCTCAGTGCTTAGCACTGTTGCCCCACAGCAAGAAGGTTGCTGGTTCGAGTCCTAGCCGGGCCAGTTGGCATTTCTGTGTGGAGTTTGCATGTTCTTCCCGTGTTCGCATGGGTTTCCTCCTGATGCTTCGGTTTCCCCCACAGTCCAAAGACATGAACTAAATTGGCCGTAGTGTATGATTGTGTGTGTGAATGAGAGAGTGTAAGGGTGTTTCCCAGTAATGGCTTGCGGCTGGAAGGGCATCCGCTGCATAAAACATATGCTGGAATAGTTGGTGGTTCATTCCGCTGTGGCGACTCCTGATAAATAAGGGACTAAGCTGAAGGAAAATGAATGAATGAATGACGACCAAATGGATTGTTATTAAATGTAATTGTATTCCATCTACAATATTTAAAAATTACATCTATTATGCAATTTAAAACGATCCCCTCTACAACTGTAAACACTATAGGCAGTAACTATTGTATTAATTTTACAATGTCAATTCGAGCTCACGTTTGATGATGAAACATTGGAAGAACTAGTTGATCAACCAACCTCCTTCACAAGCATGACGCGCAAGTGTTTCTTACTGCTAAGTTTTTAACTTAGATTGTGGTACATTATGAGACCGTACAGCAGTATGTTTGCATGAGTGTTTCATAGGCGACAGGTTCAAACTCTTATGCAATACACAAAGTGTTCTTAATTATTTTAATGATCAGATCACTCTGTTGAAAATATATTACACAGATATCACCTCTGTGAAAAAGTACATCATTATTCTATAACTGCAGGTTAACTATGTATATGCTTGACAGTTGTACTGTCCACCATATACACAACACCCTATGTAATAACATGCAATTTTTGTAAAGCTTTGGGATGATAATTATTGTGAAAAGTGCTAATCAAGGCAACACGGTGGCTCAGTGGTTAGCACTGTCACCTCACAGCAAGAAGGTCACTGGTCCGAGTACCGGCTGGGACAGTTGGCATTTCTGTGTTGAGTTTGCATGTTCTCCCCGTGTTGGCGTGGGTTTCCTCCGGGTGCTCCGGTTTCCCCCACAGTCCAAAGACATGCGCTGTAGGTGAATTGAATAAACTTGGCCGTAGTGTATGAGTGTGAATGAGTGTGTATGGATGTTTCCCAGTGCTGGGTTGCAGCTGGAAGGGGATCCGCTGTGTAAAACATATGCTGGATAAGTTGGCGATTCATTCCGCTGTGGTGACCCCTGATGAATAAAGGGACTAAGCCGAAGGAAAATGAATGAATGGCTAATCAAAAAACTTGAATTGAATTGAAAAGGTTTGTATTTATGCGCAAATATGTTTTATAGATGTAGTGAAGAGATTGTTTCTATCCTCAGAAGCAAGAGTTTGAATGTATAAGCCTGTAAGTATGAAGGTTCATATCATAGATGCAAAACTGGCATTTATGACTGGCATTATGCAAATGTTATGGATCTACATGTTACAAAATAAGAACAGCAGTTTCAAACAGTTTCGTCTGTTATTGTATGACCACCATGGCCGTTCACAACAAAAAACAACAACTCCCGCTCACCCCAGAAGTAACCTTTAACATAACATAAAAGTCCTCACTTTTTTTTCCATGTGCTACAAACACACCAACAATTATGTCATAAGCAAACTTAAGACTACATAGATCCATTATAGAAATGGAATTCCTGGATGACTCGTTTCAGTGGTTTAGAACTCATTGCTTAAAAAAATAAGACAGTAACTTTATTTGTGATGCACTTTGAACTTTTAAGACATTGAAACAAACAGCTACATTACACACTGCATTGAAGGTAAGTTTCAAAAAGTTTAATTGGTGCACTTTAAAGGTGCAGTATGTAAGTTTGACACCCAGGGGTTGAAATAGGTATTGCACTCCTGGTTCAAAACACACGCAAGTGCAGGTTGCCGACATTAACAGGAGTGTGCCTGACTATCGAGCCTAAAGGCTGATTTAGTCGTGTTCTAAATAAAAGCAACGACACGCGATAGAAGGAATATTTTCCATATTAAAGGTGTTTTTGTCCTAACCAACACCTGAAATATATATTTTAGAAACAGCTTCTATTTCTTGCAGCTGAACAACAGGATAAACTGACAATGATTACCTCAGGTACACCTCATGTGCTTTATTCAGTTTTAAATGCTAACAATGTGAGTTTGAATGCCATTTTACGTGACATTTATTGCCATACTACTGAAGCAGATAGTTCACATCAGATCTTGAAAATAAAATAAACCATTTGAAATTGAACTTTAAAACTCAGTGGAAGCCAACAAATATCAGTGATTCAGCATCTACATTTAATAATCTTAAAGAGGTTTAATATGTATTCATTGGATTATAAACCTTATCATTTCATTGGAGTGCAGTGAGTGCACTATTCTGTGCTTCTGAATGGCTGTATTTAAATTTCTGTCGTGTTTCGTCTGGTGCAAAAAGCCAAATTGCTTATCACTGCAAATCTCGTAGAGTGTTGTTAGTACACAGGGTTACAATGTTACCTGCTCACCTAATGTTTACGTTTGTAATATTTATATTATTTGCTAATTAATAAACACATCATGTGGAACTCTGAATCTGCATCTCAATTCGGAGTCTGCTGCTGTCCACCGGAGGTCGCGTTCCGGTCACGGACGCATGCTTTGAGAGCCTTTCTGACTGAATGAATGAAATGCGCTGTTTTCCACAACCTGGGGTGCTGAAATATAATTGGCTAAATTGGCATTGGGTGGGTTAAAAGAACCAAAACAAAGACAGCGTTCCGGCACGTAACGCACATTTTCAAAGCAGAATATCTGACTTTAAGATTGTTTTTCAGATAAACAAGTATGTTCACTTGGCATGTTTCTTAAATATCTGCAAACACATTATGGTATTTGTATGCTTTAGAAGAGTCAAAAACGTACATACAGCATCTTTAAATGTTAAAGTAAAATTGACTTCAATATTAACTTCAGTTTTTTCAGTGTTCAGTTTGAACAACAGCACACTGTAGGTCTGATATTAACTGAATTTAGAGACCAAATGAAAAGCTTTTAAATAATATGCCAAATGTATGAAAAACAATAATACAAATGTATATTCTTTCCTTATTATTGCAAATTAACTTTCTATGGTACCTGCCAGAAAGCTTCAGATGGTGTCACTAGAACTTAAGTAATCATCCTGGAATGTTCCCCCTATTTTCTAGTAACACAGAAATAACATTTAAAAACAAAGCCGTACAATTCATCACAGACCTAGTAGCCCTGTTCGGTAAGCACCTGATGTTCTGCCTTAGACTCATTCTCTCTTCTTTTTTTTGGGCTCTATGGCCTTAATAATATAAACATTCATTATCCCCTCCTCTAATCCCTACCTCTCCTATGTGATGAGAGCACCAGCTGGGCTCGCCAGCAGGGAGATGCTATGAATAACCCAAAGCCACTCACTGCACAGTATGGGAGACGACGAAGTCTGTAACGTGAGTGCAGAGCCATCGGGGCGTGGGATGTTGACTCGAAACACCAGTCTGGCACGGGTGCTCTTCTTCTTAGACCCGGCCACCCCAATACGAGCCTCCACATCGGCATTCCTGAGCTTCAGGATCCCCACACAGTCCACACTGCAGAGACACCCGACTGTCAATATCAATACTTCCTACCACCCTGACGGATTTCTAGCCTGAAAAGTAGGTTTGGGTAAAGTTTACATACGGCAGAGTCATGTTGCTGCTGAGATCCATTGGCACTTCGATGACTGTGGTGCCTTCGATGTCCACTTCCCTGCAAGCAGTTGTGTTTCGGCCGGTGACTCTGCAAGCCTGGTAGAACCCGTGAGGCTTCACACGTCCAGCATCATTGCCCACAAAGATCTGCATGACCACTGACTCCTTCACACCCTCAAGCTGAGAGGATTGAGAAAATGTGTGGTTATCAGAGCAACATGCATCCATCCGAACATCAATGGGTACTTTTCACATTTCCGGGTTTCACTGTAGCAGAAGTCGTCATAGTTGGGTAAACTTAGAGCGCAGTGAACGGAAGAGTACAACAAATAATTTTTTTACAATCCTATTTGCTGAAATAATAAAAGAAAAACTCCACGATGGTGTTATCAAGACTTTAAGAAAAAGGATATAAATTGTGAGACTGATAACAGCAGCCAAAAGAGAGAACAACGTCAAATTTACTGTCCTGCCCCTATACACTCTGCCTTTCAAACGCCTCGCAAAATCAGTAATTAGTTTTTTTTTTTTTGTTACTTGATGCAAAGATGATATAATACATACATAAATACATATAAATGTTCATACTTTAAAAAAAAACTATATATATATAATATATATATATATATATAATAAAAACTTTTGATGATTTAAGATGTTGATGACCGTTAAACAAGTCATAACAGTCTTGTGAAAAGAGTCCATACACTGTAAACCCCGCTGTTGTCAATACTAAAGATATAAAGTTAATATAACTTGACATTACAATACCAAGTTTTGGCATCAAAATTTGAACAGGTGTGTTTAACTTACTCATTAGGCAGCAAAAAACTTTTAATTAATATTTTAATTTCTTTAAACGATTCACCATGTCTCTGTTTAAAATGATTGGTTGCGCTTGAAATTCTGCCTTGACAACCGCGCTGATTGGTCGATATATGTTATATGACACAAGGTGGTCATTTTGCTTGTGATGCTGAATTATGCTGAAGCGCAGCAGGACAGAGGCACTAGCTGAACCTATCTGACGAAAGAGAAAAGTTAAATTAGTAAGTAGATATTTAAATGCTTATATACAGTTTTCTTAATTGATATACACGCAGGGGCGACACTGTGGCGCAGTGGGTAGCGATGTTGCCTCACAGCAAGAAGGTCGCTGGTTCGAGTCCTGGCTGAGCCAGTTGGCATTTCTGTGTGGAGTTTGCATGTTCTCTCCGTGTTGGCGTGAGTTTCCTCCAGGTGCTCCGGTTTCCCCCACAGTCCAAACACATGCGCTATAGGTGAATTGGGTAAGCTAAATTGTCCATAGTGTATGTGTGTATGTCCTGGTCCTCCAGGTTGGGGGTTGAGCGTTGGACTAACGACCTACCTTGTAAAAATTAGATGTTACAAAACACCAACATGGTGCGGCTAAACATCAACTTCGATATAAACGGCCCTGGCAGTGAGTAAGAAAAGAATATAAAAGCTGAAAATGATATCTGTAATTAAACATTTAAGTTAATTCAATGAAGAGACCACATTTGGTCAACTCAATTAATTGAGTTGTCAATTTTCCATTACTCAAACAAACTGAGGGAATCACTTTCCTCAAATCATTTGAGTAGTCTCAACTTATTAGGGTTTACAGTGTAGTAAGAAGTGAGATACTTCACAATAACTGAAATATTTAGCTTTTGTATAATGCAACATCCACACCATTAGTCTAAGAGTTGTGCCATATCAACCATTGTAAATGTAATGTAATGTAAATGAACAAATATAGTGGACACCTATGGATGCTATAAAACATGCATGCACTTAAAGGGAAAGTTAGCCCAAAAATGAACATTTCCTGACCATTTACTCTAGCTAAAGTGGTTCCAATCTTTCTTCTGTTTCTTTTCTACCAGATATTCTGAAGAATGTTGGAAAACAAAGCAGTCATTGACATCCATAGTAGGAACAAAAAGTCAATTGGCTGTTGTTTTCCCAACATTCTTCAGTATATCTTCCTTTGTGTTCAAAAGAAGAAAGAAACTCAGACAGGTTTGGAACGAGAGGAAAGTGAATAATTGATGGCAGAAATAACATTTTTGGGTGAACTATGCCTTTAATTAAGATACTGGTAGTTATTATAAGTAAGGAGGAGTTTACTCAACAAAATTGAGGATGTTAAAACCCTAACATTGTTTCTCTGTACACTATAAGAAGATCATTTTGTGAAAACATTGTGCTTGCATATTATGTGTTTAGTCTATAGGAATGCGTGAATACTTGACAACCTAAACAACCATGGCAGACGTGAGGACCGCATATGCACATGCATGTATTGTCTCCATGCAAAAACTTTTTGTTTCCATTTTTATTACATTGTCGTCAGGTCAGTTTTATCACGTGACACTGCAGCACCGATGATTTAAGCATATGTTGTTGTTTTTTTATTGCTTTCTTTTTTCTCTTTTCTGCAAATATTGACAAACATCCTAATATTACTGTAAAATATCTGATAATCCAATTCTATGAACATGTATTTGGTCACTTAAACAGCGTAATAATTGTGATTTATGACAAGCTCTTTGACTGGATCAGCAGGAGCCGTCCCGGCAAAGCAGAACTGAATTTAGCAGCTGATCTGGAAGCTGGAAATGCAATGGGAATGTTTGACATTTTTGTTTTCAGGATCCCCCAAAAAAAAGGAAAAAAAAAAGAGAATTTTTTTTGTTGTGAAAATGCATTCTTTTGGTTTTCTTTGTGTGACCCACCTTGATGGTAGGGAACCCCTGCTGTGTTTGGTCTTTCACCGACCCACGGCTGCCTTCAGTCAGGTAACGTGCTCTGTGCTGAGTCTCAGGCTGCACCACAATCTTCAGTTCTTTCCCTTCACTTTTCTGAGGATACTGACAAGACAGTATCCCACCTTTGAGAGCCGACACTTGTGGTCCATCAGAGCTAAGAAACAAAGATTACTTGTGAAATCAAGTTTTTCTGAGCCATTCTCTTAAATGAAAATTCTGTCATTGCTTACCCATTTTCATATATTCTAGGACTATGTAAGTATCAAATTGCTGGCATTTTTGCACCACATGAAATGCGAATTATTTTAGTTATAGGAACACATTTTGGGGGTACTTAACCCATTTTATACCCAATTTATTGAGCAATTTGAGAATGCAATTTACTTCTTACACCTCCCTAACACAGACTATACACCTTCTTTGATATTATGTTGCTTATATCAAGTTTTATACTTAACAGCTTAAACGGCATAGTCAGAATTGCATTGCAATGCATTATTGTGCAAATGTGCAAACAGTAAGTATCAACCCAGTAAACTCCTCATCTGGTCATGTGACATTGAAATAATTTAATCAAAACAATCAATTTTGTCATTTAAAAGTTGATTTTATTAAATTGGTTAATTAGCTCTGACTTCAAAGTTGAATCTAACCCAGCTTTTACACCAGGTAGTTATAGGAACAAGCAAACAGGCAAGTTCCAAAGAATTAAATATGTCCTTTTGTATAGCACTCCAAGTTGTCAAAGCATCCTAGTCCTCTTTAATGGTTTTCAGTAGCTGTTGATTTTGTTGAATGCTGCTGTGCTTGATGTCACTGTCATCTTACATACATCAGCTCATAGTTTATAGTGCATTTTTTGATTTTATTCGAACGTTTAGATTGTAAATTTAAGAGGCAGATGTTGTTAAATTTTATTGGTGACACCAAATTTGAAATTGAATCGTAAGCTTGGCAAACAGTTTTGGAAAATGTTATGTTTTCCCATTCAAAGATGGCTGCAAAGTGAAATTACTTGCCTTAAAGTGTTCCTATTATGCAAAAATCACTTTTGTAAGGGGTTTCAACACAGTTGTGTGGCAAAAGTGTGTGAATGCAGCCAGTCTCTGAAGGTAAAAATTAATTAATTAAATCTTTTATATTCACACTTTACAAAAACAGTATGGAGAAACACTTTGATTGACATTCTCGCTTTTTACATGTCATCAGAGGAAGAATTAGTGACAATCTCTCCCTTATTAGCATAAACAGGCCTGAGCGAGAAGCAGCCGTCCGCCATTAGAGTTTTTGCATCATACCTGCCAAAGATAATGTCAGCAACTAAGAGGCATAATAAATGTTGAGTTTTAGGATGCACAAATAAACACCATAGTCTCAAAAAACTACCTTCTTCTGAGACACTTCTATTGACACTTTCAGTTTTTCACAAAGATAACATTAGTCCTGTTTTGAATCTGCCACTATGCTGACATGTAGGCATTTGTAGCTCCGCCCTCTTTTAAAATCTCATTTGAATTTAAAGCGACAGTCACTAAAAATGGCACAGTTTAGATCAATGCCTAAAAGGAGGAGTTACGAAGAGATTTGTAGGGTATTTTGAGCTGAAACTTCATATGCACACTCTAGGAACATCAGAGACTTATTTTTACAACAAGGTGTAATATGGTACTCAATGGCTCACCTTGCTTTGGAACAGGTCTTGCTGTCTGGGCCGAGTTGTGAGAGCACAAAGTGTGGACCTTTGGCACTGTCCGCATCAAAGACATCCATGCTGGCCTCTTCAGCAGAAACCGGCTTCGGTCCAGGCTTTTGTCGTGGGGTACATTTGCGGGCCTTGCGGGGGACTTCGGTGTTGTCATTATAGGAGCTAGAGCTCACAATGCTGAAGTTGGACACTGAGTTTTCAATCCAGATGCTGCTGCTCTGCTCCGAGTCGAGAAGCAGGTCATCCTGGCAGGACATGTGGCTGTCATCGAACAAGTCCTCGGGTGGAGGCGAGATGTTGAGGACAGGCCGTTTGGAAGGGGTCATCTGGGTCTGCTGGACACCTTTATCTCGGCCAGAGGGCTTGTTTTCCACAGCCTCTGATTTCCTTCGACTGCTGACATCTCCTGATGAGCCACTGTCGTGTGCGGTGCTTCGTTCTGACGCTGAGGTGGGAAAAGCACTGCGAGGACTTCCAGAGCTCATAGCAGAAGAGGCGGACGAGGCATCTGTAGTGCGTACAATCAAACAGTTAATAAAGACATCGGTATCAACGCAAGTCCCAGTCAAATCAAGACATTTGTCATCATTTCTTATTGTCTGTCTTATTGGTAATACTTTACTTGAAGGGGGGTGTTCATAAGACTGTCATAAAAATATAAAAGAGATTTTATGCATGCTTATAATAACTGTCATGTCATTTTAAATGCAAAGAAGACAATATGTTTCCATCCACCTATTTTTATGCACATTTTGGATTATCGCATGCAAATGCTTGATGGAAATGCCAAGATAGGCATACATTTTGAAAATGCGCATAAAAACCTGTTCCTTGCACGTTGGTATTATCTTCTGAGGAGCAAGAAATTTATTAAATAAGAAAAAGACTCACAACAACTTCTTCTAGCGCAGTAAATTTGTTTTTTGTTTTTGATATTTTGGCCCCAGTTTATCAGGAAGTGACAATTTTGTTCTCTTTGACTCATTGGATGGAAATGCTGATTTATTTGCCAATCTTTTATGCAATATTCCAGTTTTGCGCATAAATTTAATTAGCATCTTTGGATGAAAACATAGCTTTTGAGATGTCTTTATGACAACTTGACATAAACAATTACAGCCTGTCTTTGTCATGACGACTTGACATTACCAAGATCACATAACTTGTCATAAATCTGTCATAAACATGACTGTCATGAGGCCATTATACTTGTTAGCATGATTATTTTTCTGATCACTTTGTTCAGTGGAACAAACATTAACATTTCTCATTAAAAGTGTCAAAACTCTGTCAATCAATTTTATAACATTGTCGTTAATATTTGATGACATTTTATGATAATTTAATGACAAATTAAATTTGTACCCATGTAGTTGAGGTCAAAAATAAATGATAATCATGCTGTTATAAACTCATGAAACAATTATAATGGCCTCATGACAATCATGTTTATGACAGATTTATGACAAGTTACATGGTCTTGGTAATGTTAAGTTGTCATGACAAAGACAAGTTATGATGCATTTGGCAAGACATCTCAGACAATGTCAGTTTTGCATTTAAAATGATATAACTGAGCGAATGACACTTAAGGCTGGTTTATACTTTTGCATCGAGTGATCGGCGTGACCCACGGCACCTGCCTTGCGCGTAGTCGTGCATTTATACTTCTGCGTGCTGTTTGTGTTGCTCTGCAATAACACTTCCGAAACGCTAGCTGGCAGCAGAGATGGGCAGTATTTATGATACAAGTATTTCAAATACGAATTCCAAATACAAAATAGTATTTTGTAATTTGTATTTGATTTGATGTTTATGAAAATGGGTTAATATTTTGTATCAAAATACTTTAGTGCCTTGTATTTTTAAAATACTGTAAAATACTTTGTAAGAAGTCTACATGATGACATCATAAAAATGCGGCCTCTGATTGGTGCTTCCTCAGTTATTTGCCAATCATTGAAAATAATATACTGCACAATGCTAAGACCAGTAATTTTTAATGGAAGTATAGTGTACAATGCATCAGCATCTTTGTTTAAGAAACGAGATGGAATAAAATATCAGTCCAAAAACAGGAATATGGAGCCTACAGCATATAATCATTCTCAGTCTCAGTGCTGCAGGTGGAAATGCAGAGGAAGTTTAGAAATAAAAAAACACCTAAAGATTGTGTACTGGTGTTCACTAAGGGGTTAAACTGAGACTCTTCCAGTTAAAGAAGAACTGAAAAACTCTTAAGAGAGTGCATATACTGCACAAATAATAGTAGTTTTAGATGGACTGCTTATGTAGACGCCATGAAAATAAGACAAACAACATAAAAATAAGTGCTACAGTGGCGATACCTACAATACTTCATTGGCTGTTTCAAATGCCAGTTGATCTGCAGGTGCACTGTATAGTGGAAAGATGTCTGTCTATGAAGAGTTTATTTGCAAAAGCTGATAACTCTATTTTTAGACATATTATGTTTTATGTTGTGCATTGAAGAGTACAATTGCATAAAACATGATTTATGGAAATGACTAAAGCTGAAGATTTTAGTAGTTTTCAGAAAACATGTTTTTACATTAAGTATTAAAGATTTCAATTGCAAAAAACAATCTAAATTATTATTTTTTTTTAATTTTAATAACCTCTTCATATATCACCCTAGCGGCACGGTGGCTCAGTGGTTAGCACTATGGCCTCACAGCAAGAAGGTCGCTGGTTTGAGTCCCGACTGGGCATTGGCATTTCTGTGTGGAGTTTGCATGTTCTCCCCGTGTTCGTGTGGGTTTCTTCCGGGTGCTCCGGTTTCCCCCACAGTCCAAACACATGCACTATAGGTGAATTGGATGAACTAATTTGACCGTAGTGTATGAGTTTGTGTGTGAATGCGAGAGTGTTTGGGTGTTTCCCAGTACTGGGTTGTGGCTGGAAGGGCATCCGCTGTGTAAAACACATGCTGGAATAGTTGGCAGTTCATTCCACTGTGGCGACCCCTGATAAATAAGGGACTAAGCCGAAGGAAAATGAATGAATGAATGAATATATCACCCTTTTAAAATATAAGACTGTTAAGAGATGGTGTAAATTTTACTGGCCAACCAATGGATGGAAACACAATGAAGAGATAGTACTATGTTCCAACCTATTACATGGTTTTTACAGTGATTAAAGAGAACATCTTCAAGACAGGACATCTATATGAAATTTGTACAAAATTTATACTAAAATGAAAGAGAAACAAAAGTTTATGAATAGCTACACATGTTCAGGAGTAGAGGTGAATGAGTTGGCAGACAAGCTGAATTAAACTTGCTCAGAGAAACGCTGTTGCTGTCAAACACTGTTTACTTCACTAAATCAGTTTAATGGTGAAGGGATTAATCCAATAGGCCTACTGATGGAAGGTTTGCAAAGAAATTTCATGCTCCCTTGTAAAAGTATTTTGTAGTATTTTCAAAATACAAAATACAGTATTTTATTTTGATACTTGTTGAGGCTGCTGTATTTTGTAGTTTATTTTGATACATGGAAAATTGAGGTATTTGGTATTTTATTTTAAAATACATTTCAATGTATTTTTGCCCATCCCTGGCTGGCAGTAGGTTTTTATGTTCGTCTGTGTCGAGTTTCTTAGCGGGTGTTTTGTTTTTTCTGAATGCTACCTTAATGTACAAGTAGCTAAAACTCGCTCATTCAGAGGCAGGAATCGGTGGACGTGTAACAACTTTAATCATAAGATAAAGACAAAAAAGTTTGCCTTCACACGACTCGACACTTGTAGACAATCGCTCCGTCGGCTCTCAGCACCGCCCACACTCGTCACAGCTACCAAGCCGACCAATCACAGAGCTTGCACTACGTATCGAGACATGTAGTTACAATTTTTGAGAGGTGTGCATCAGCCATGGCGAGAAGGCCGGACCATACGCGTGCGCGTACAAATCAGCCTTTAATGACAGTTGTCATAAGCATGCATAAATTGTGATTTGTATTCATGATGTGTTTTGATTATAAAGGTTTCATGACATATGTCTTATGAACACCCCCTTCAAGTAAAGTGTTGCCTTCTTATCTTTCAAATAGTTCATGTTTTTAATCTTTCACAGAGCATTATCTAACATTAAGGCAAAAAAAGCAGTTGGAATTCTGTGGAAATACATAAACAAACAAAAATAGAGCAAAACGATCATGCTGTATAACATCTGTGAAAAAAGAAAACAAGCATTTCATGTAGAGTTACTGCAGAGCAGGACATGACATCATTCTCCAAGACATTATGCGCAGCCTCCTAGCCATAATAATCCTCTAATGTC